>SNQJ01S0066405.1:40126-79035 GCA_010110895.2 Picea sitchensis | reverse complement strand
AATGAAATTTACCAATAACAACTAGAGTCAACGCATTATTAAGTCAATAGAAGGTAAATGTGGTCAACTAACATGAATGAAAATCAATTTATAAAACCATAATCAACTAAAGGTAATCACAATTAAACATTACATTCTTCTAGGTTGATTTAAAGATTGAAAATCATAATTTTATATATGACTTAATATTATTAAGAATTTAAATGCAATATAATCAAGTTTGATTAGGTATAAGATGTTATAATCCTACATAACCCTTTTATAACATCATATTATAATACAAACCTTCACTTGAAATATCGTAATGTGACATAACATTGAAGTCAACCATATTATTAAACATAACCATTTCAGTAAACAACCCTATGACATAAACCTCTCACACTATTACTCTTGAGCTCCTATGTAACCCCTATGAAACATTGTGCACTTTACTCTAAGATTTTTAGATCATTTCTCTTTGAATCCTACAAAACGTTTCAATAAACCTCTTAAAATTATTATTGTTGAAATGTGACATAACATTGAGGTCAAATATTTTGTGGATGGAAAGGAGCTATCGCGCTCTGGTGCAACCTCTCTGACTAGGGTTCGCCCCAGCCGCCTCCATGGAAGCTTAGGGGGGAGGGAAGCCATCGCCCCCTCCTTCTCCATCCTCCTCCTTTTGAAAGTTAGTCGCAGCCTGGAGCAAGAAACTCCCGCCTTCAGTTCCCCCAAACTTCGTTAAGAAACTAGACGTTGTACCGAAGATTGACCTGCCCCCCGAATATCCCATGAAGGTCACTCTTTCCCTTTCAGAATGAGGACTTGTTGGTCAATTCATGGGGATATGGCCCTCAACCAGATCCACAGACAACTAGATTCAAAGGAACTGGAGACCACTGATCACAAACAATGTAATGTGCTATGCGGTCGGGAGAGGGTATTTTATTTTTGAATTCATCTCTCAGAAGGACAAAGATTTGATCTTCAGAAATGGACCATACTTCATGGGCACACAAGGGATTTACTTGAATCGATGGACCCCAAGCTCTTATCCTGCCTCAAAAGTGCCTAAAGACATCCTCGTTTGGGTTAGACTCTTGAATCTACCAATACACTGCTGGAACCCCTCCTCGCTTCAAGCAATTGGAAATGGATTGGGGCGTTACATTGATCGAGAAAAACCAAGAGACCAGTACTCATGCGCATGGATTTGTGTGGAAGTTGACCTGGAGGTAGGTCTACCAGAAGCAATAAAATTAAAATTTTTGGATTGGCACCACTTCCAAAACCTGGATTACGAACAACTCTTGTTCAAATGTAGAGGTTATCATGAATATGGCCACTTCCAAAGGAACTACCCAAAGAACCCTACTACAGAGAAAGTAGGGGATGAAGGCTGGCAACAGGCTCAGAAGGGGAAATCCAAAACAAAAGGACCAAGAAATGAAAAGATAGTCCCAACGCAAGCCAAAAACTCAGGAACCAGGGAGACTGAGAACAACTTAAGTATATTGGCTAAGGAAACTAGCGAAGAGGAAGCAAATCCAAGTAAAGATGCCCAAGAGGAAGTAGCAAGAGGAAACCAGACACCTGTGCACAAAGGACATCAAACAGTAGAAGAAGAAGGGAAGGAAAACAAATCCCCCCAATGGATGGAAGGAAGTCAGGACATAGAGGAAGGGGAGATCTCAATAGGAAGCAACTCAGAAGGTGCAAGCGAAGCTTGGGCCACCCCAAAGAAAATGGGAAGAGGCAAGAAAACCAAAAAAGCAGAAAGAGACCAAGAAACATACAAAGACGTCCTAAAGGGTTCACCACCAACCATCAAACAACTGATCAACATTCAACATACTAGAAAGCAAGCCAAAGTCTCCCAAGGAGGCGGCTCCTCCCCCCAAGGTATTTAATGATTCTAGCCTCCTGCAACTATAGGGGACTTGGTAACAAAAGGAAAGAGGAAGCACTCAAGGATATACTCAAAGTTTTGAAAGCAAACATCCTACTCCTCCAGGAGACCAAGATGAATCAACAAGACTCACTCAAAACATCATTGAACGTTTGGAGAGGTAGCCAAGGAATAGATGAAAACGCTAGAGGTGCCTCAGGAGGGCTCTGCACTCTGTGGAACACCTCCAAAATAGATCTGATCATCTCTGACACATGTATGCACTGGATTCACACCAAACTCCTCCACAAAGACTCGGGTTATTAGGTAAGCATCTTCAATATGTATGTGCCGCAACATATAGAGGAAAAAAAACACTGCTGGGAATCCCTAAAAAACTTCTTGCAACAAAATGAACTTGAAAACATAATTCTCGGTGGGGATCTAAATGTAACCCTGACTCAGGAGGAAAAAAGAAGGGGATCTATCATGATCTAGTCTCAGCCTGGGACCTTATAGATATCAAGCCTGCCAAAGGACTCTACACGTTGACAAACAAAAGGGTAGGCCCTAGGCACATTACTGCTAGACTAGATAGAGTCCTAGTCCAAAGTTCCTTTCTTTTACTGTGTCCCATAGCCACTGCCGAGATCCTGCCTCAAAGTGTCTCAGATCACAAGCCCATCCTCTAAGATATCAGAACCGACCAAGTTCGAGGACCCATCCCTTTGAGATTTAACCCAACTTGGATCCAAGACAAAGACTTTCTCCCTCTTGTTTCCAAAACATGGACTAGCATTGTTAAAGGCTCAACTTTTTATGTCTGGGAAGAGAAACTAAGAAGGCTAAAGAGATCTCTAAAACTTTGGGCAAAGATCCAACCAAATCCAATCGCCTCACACATAAAAGCCCAACTGCAACTCGAGAATCATCAGCTAGAAATGGAAAACAAAGAGGTCATCCAAGAAGTGTTGCAACAAGAAGATGACCTTCAAAAACAATGGCATAGATCTTGCAGAGAAGAGGAAAGCTACTGGAGGCAAAAATCAAGAATCCTTTGGCTGAAAGAAGGAGATAGAAATATAAGCTACTTCCAGAAGCAGGCGGAGGCAAGGAAACACTACAAAGCAGTGACAAAAATACAAGTCCAAAACAAAACAATTGCAGACCCAGAAGGCATAAAACAAGCAGCCTTTGAAGCCTTTGAGGCACTCTACTCGGAACCGCAAGGGACAAAAATAGACCCATTGATGTACCCTCTCTCCATTATTCCAGGCCTCATAACGGAGGATATCAACTTCAAGTTGATTAAGGATGTATCATAGCAGGAAATAAAGGAGGCCCTGGACCAAATGAACCCAGATAAGGCCCTAGGCCTGGATGGTTTCACTACCAGATTCTTTAAGCACTGTTGGAAAATAATCAAAACAGATCTAACCAAAATGATCAAGAAATCAAAACAGAGAAGCAAGTTGGGCGGGAGCACCAACTCGGTCTTCCTGGTTCTCATCCCGAAAGAGAACGGAGCAATCTCCTTCAACCGTTTCAGGCCAATCTCCCTGTGCAACACAAGCTACAAAATTCTCACAAAAGTTATAGCCAATAGACTCAAAACAATCCTTCCTCTCATCATCCCAGAAAACCAAAGAGGCTTCATCAAAGGCAGACATATTGCCGACAACATCATCCTAGCTCAAGAGGCCCTACACTCAAGTGTCCGGAGGAAAGACAAAGGTATGATAATCAAACTGGATCTCGTTAATGCCTTTGATAGAGTTAGACACAAATTTTTATTTGAAGTAATGAGAAAGTTTGGTTTTGACTGTCCTTTGTAAATTGGATAAAATATTGTATTAGATCACCATGGATAGCCCCTATAGTGAATGGGAAGGTAACAAAGTTCTTCCAAGCCTCTAGGGGCTTAAGGCAAAGGTGCCCCCTCTTGCCCCTCCTCTATGCAATCCAAGCTTCAGTCCTAAGCTATCATCTAGGAAATTCCAAAGTCCAAAATAACCTCTAGGGACTGAGAATCGCGCAAGGGGTGAAAGATATAACTCATGCGAAATTTTCCAATGATACACTACTTTTGGGAGGGGCATGTCCTATAATAGCAAAGAAGTTTAAAGAAGAGTTAGAAGCTTACACTGCAGTCTCAGGTAGTGAAATAAGCCAGACCAAAAGAAAAATTTATGGATGGAATATTACGCCAAATGAAATGTTGGGAATCACAAGAGTTTTGGGGATGGAAGGGCACACCAACTGGGAGGCCTTCAATTACTTGGGAATTCCCATATTCAAATATGCCTCAAGAGCTTCTCACTGGAACCATCTGATAGACAAACTAAAAAACAAAATTTCCTCCTTGGGGGCGAACTGGTTAAACCTAGCAAGGAAAGCTATCCTGATTAAATCCATGTTGACCAGCATCCCCATCTATCAGAGCTCGCTGCTATTAGCCCCTGCCTCCATCATAAAAAAAATCGAAGCACTACAAAGACGCTTCTTGTGGGAAGGTGGAAAACAGTCACGAAGGAAAATGCATCTGATAAACTGTGGGAAAACCTCAAAACCCCTTTGGGAAGGTGGCCTTAACTTTAAAATAACCCAAGCTCAAAACCTATCTTTGGGAGAAAAGTTGCTTTGGATGATGGTCACTTGCAAACCAACTTGGAGTAAACTGGCACTTTGGAAAAAATACTTTAGGGGGCATAGAGACTGTTGCTTAGACTTTCCATGCAGGGAATCAAAAGGCTAACCTATTTTCACTCTTTGCAAAAAGGCATTGCCCCACTTCAGTCCTCATCTCAAATGGGTGCCAAGAAACGAAAAGAAGATCAAAATTTGAAAAGACTCAATTATGGGAAATCCCCCCCTAGAGCTGAGATAGGATCTGCTTCGCCTTAAGGTTTGGATGGAAAGCCAAAACATAAGTAATCTCTTTGACATCTCAATTTAGGGGGACAACAAGTTCAGGACTTGGCAAGGGTGGGGAGTGCCCAACAGACCCCCTGATCTTGAAAGGGATTGGTGTACCCTACAACACTGTCTTCAAGGGAAATCCCCCCTAAGGAAAAAAGGAAAGGACAAAAGAGGCTGGGGAGGAAATTCCAATGCCTACAACACAGTAGAGGGCTACCACCTCATCACCAGCGTCCCCATCGTCCTGCCCAACCCGGCCATCTGGAGAGAAATCTGGTAGTCCACGTCCAATCCAAAAATTGACTTTTTCATTTGGACTCTTGCACAGAACAACATCCAAACAGGAGAAAACCTCAAAAGACGTGGTTGGGAAGGTCCCTACAGGTGCCCCTTATGTCTACTTGCTAAAGAATCTATAGACCACCTCCTTCTC
Source organism: Picea sitchensis (assembly GCA_010110895.2). Classification (NCBI taxonomy): domain Eukaryota; kingdom Viridiplantae; phylum Streptophyta; class Pinopsida; order Pinales; family Pinaceae; genus Picea; species Picea sitchensis. The sequence continues at coordinate 73,813 of SNQJ01S0066405.1, read as the reverse complement.
AACTGTGCTTTCTCCAAAGAAGTCTGGAAGATAGCAACAGGAACACAAAGTGCCCTAAGCCTCCCCCCTGACATAAAAAGTCTCCTCCTCCAATGGGACTCCCATTACCCATTCAGTTTTAAAAAAAAAAGCCAAGCCTTTGCTATGTGTAAAGTTCTCCCAAAGTTCATCCAGTGGAACCTATGGCTGGAAAGGAATAACAAACTATTTAGGGACAACAAAAGAAGCATAGACCTTGTCGTAACCAAAATTCACGCTCTGTTTGGTGAATCTACACCTTACCTATGCAATTCAAAGAACAACCACACGCTGGAAGCATCAGAGGAACTTTGGTTAAGCCAGTTCAAAATCCAAGGGCACATGGGTAGAAAAGATAGCACCCCAATCAAAGAGGAATGGGAGATCAGGAAAGGCAAACAAGATTTCACCAATCGGAAAAGAAGGAGGAAAGCCTATATCCTATCCTTTGATGGGGCTTCAAAAGGGAACCCAGGCCAAGCTAGAGGAGGGGGGATAATTGAAAATCCCCTTGAAGCTATGAAAATAAACTTTGCATTGGGTTTAGGAATAGAATCCAACAATATAGTAGAGGCCTTGGCTCTCTGGCAAGGGCTAATTCAATCAAAAAGACTCAGGATCCAGGACCTAATTATAATTGGTGACTCCAGAGTGATAATACAAGCAATAATTCATCATTCTAAAACTCAGAGTGCGACCCTCAATAACCTTCTGGATAGAATTCATCTCCTGTTAAGGAACTTCAACTCTTATAAGCTTTATCATGTGTTAAGGAAACTAAATGGGAAAGTGGACGAGGAAGCTAACAGAGGCACACTATTGGAGCCGGGAATTTTGAAAGTGAATGAAACAGTTTCTAGTCTGGAACTTCCTTGAAACATGACAATTTCCCTCCTAACTCAAAATCAAAGGCAATCTAAGTCAGTGGACAGGGAAATCGAGGAAACCGCTCAGGTCAAGTCGCGTCAGAGAAAATTACTGGATGGGGGGGACAAGGCATGGTACCATGAGAAAGAGAGCTGTAGATATGGTGGAGACAGGGAATCCGCTCGGCCATGCCTCACGGATTCAGCAAATCAAAGGGAAATCATGAGAATGGATGTAGGAGGAAATAAAACGAAGACGCCCCCTCAGTCTCATTCCACTCTAACACAGCGATTTCATGAGTATCCTCCAGTGAAGATCAGGGAGCAAGCAAAAGGGGAAGTCGACCAGGAATGGCTTCAAGTTCGAATAGCAGGTCGAGCACCAAGGAGAGGCTCAAAGCGATGGATAAATCACTGGAAAATTTAAAACAACTGCTACAATTTCAGCTAGATTTTCTTGAGAACTTGGATTCAGAAGCAGGAAGGTGAATGGAGAAGTTGGAAGAAGACATCACCACTGCCAAACTTGGGTTTACAGAAGAGCTGGGTAAAATACACAGGGAACTCAAGAACCCCCAAAAGAAGTTTGAAGAATGAATTGATCAGCTGGAGGCAAAAATGGCTTAGCTCAACAGTGATTGGAAGCAATACCGCATGAACTAAACCAGTCTGTTAGCAGTCTTTTAGCAAGATCTCTCTTCAACAAGTATGGCATTTTGTATATAAGCCAACGCTGTAAATAACTCTGTACCTGGTTAAGTTCATGATAGAATTTTAGTTCAGGATTATAGCCTACAACTATAGGATTAGGGGGACTCTTCAGAAAGGCAAGCACGAAGGCAATCGCGGCCTATTTTGTAACCGAATTTGTGTCTAGTCCACCCTTTTTTATGAAATATCACTAATCATTTTCGTAAAAAAAAAAAAACATTGAGGTCAATAATATTATCGACCTCAAACATAACCTTTCTAAAACTTATGGCATGATTGATACCTCTTAACTTATCATTTATAGTGTAACATAATATTGAAATGAGGGAAAACCCTAAGTAATTTCCCTCATTTTGAGGATGGTACCAAGGGTAAACCCTATACTCCTTAGGGAAAAAAACCTATCAATAATAGGTATTGAAGACATTACAACAATATATTCATTACGATCTCAACATGTCAGCTATGGGAATTGAACCCAAGTGGAGACGATAACAATAGTTCCTCCCAACCACCCAAGATAAACCCAATTGACAATAACCAATACATATCTACTTATTAAATTATTACTCTTCAAACGTTGTAATCTAATGTAATATTGAATTCAATCTCTTAAATTATTATCATATGAATGTCACATGTGACATAAATTGAACTCAACCTCTTAAATTGTTACCAGAATGTCACAATGTGACATACAATTGACTTCTACCCTTATTACGAAAATGATTCATATGGACAATAAGCTCAATCACAAACATGATCATACTATATCTACTTTTTAAATTCTTACTCTTGAAATTTCATAATATGATGTAACATTTGAGTCAAGCATATTGTTACTCTTAAAATTTCAGTCAAGCATATTGTTACTCTTAAATGGTTGTAGTATGGCATAACATTGAACTAAATCATACTATCACTCTTGAAGCATCACATGTGGTATAATATTGAATTCAACCTCTTCAATTATTATTATTGAGATTCCACAATGTGACATAATATTTAAGTCAACCATATTATCTACCTCAAGCATAAAAAATTTTAATGCCTTATACTTTGAATTAAAGTAATAAATTATCTTAATATAATAAATAGGTAATAATTGTAAAATCCTACTCTTGCACACACCTGATTGGACTTATTCTTTGAGGACACTTGCGTGCAAGTGATCCGATTCATTATATGATTGACTATTTTGATTATGGATTATGATGATGTTATGGATGTGATGATACGTTATTTTATTATATTTGTATCAAAATGTGTTATTGACCGGTTATTCTCGAGTGTGCAGGAATCTGGACCAATTAAGGATGCCTATGACATCGATGGACCTCCTTGGACTTCGGATCGAGTCAAGGAGTGGATTGTTTATGGTTTGCATATTTTTGTTATTGCATATGTAACATATGAATAGTATATTATGATGTTGTTTATAGATCAATGACATGTTCATTGATGGATGCAGGTTGATGATAGCTTGCTAATCAGACTCACATTTCGAATAAAGGGTTCATGCACAACAACCAAAGATATTGAAGGAGACGTGTGGCAGCATCCCTGCCACAATGTACTAGCACTCCTACTATGGCTCGAACTGTAGGTTAACAATTACCTATTTTTCAGAGATCCACGATGCTGTGAGGGAAGACTGTGACAGTCGCTCAGGATGATTCTAAGGGGTGTGCAATAAGGTATGGTCCTTATTCCTTAGAGACCCTTAGTCTCCCACAAGGTCACGTGATGGAGTATTGACTCCAAGGGTTTGACGTCTACCAAAATCAGTCAAAGGGCGAGTGGTGCCCTTGGAGCACATAGTGTGTCTTGAAGGGCACGTCACACAAATGAAACATGAATGCAGACGAGTGGCACCCTTGGAGCACGTAGTGTGTATTGAAGGGCACATGACGATTTTTAACATTGATGAGTTAATGAGCCTAAGTACCTAGAAAACTATGTCTCCTTGGGACTTGGTCAGTCTTAAAATGAATGTTGCATGATTAAGATTAATAATTATAAAATTTCCCTTAAAAACAATTTTCTCCTCAGCCTAAAGAATTTAAAGCCTAGGTCTAAGTAGGTCTTCAGAACTAAAATTTAATTAAGAAAGTAATAAAGGGGGATGAAGAAAATGGGGTGAAAATTAAATTAGAAATACATATTAATGGAGGATTAAATTATTTAAAAGATTAATTGTTGGCTAAGTACAAAACTTGCTAATTTAGAACTTAGACAAAAAAGAGGGAACTTAAGGACAAAAGGAATGTCGAACATAGAAGGGTATCTAGCCTAGCAAACTTTCTAATTTCGAACTCAACTAAGATTTAAGAAAAGCGTTAGTCATTAAAGGGAATGTAATGGAATAAAGGGTGAGAGAAAAAAACAATTAAATTAATTAATTAATTAAATTTCTGGTGCAACTAACAGATCAAGGGACAAGTGTACAAGGGAGTATTTTCCTAATAATAAAATTTAATAAAAACAATTTAGTATGGTTTTCGAAAAAATTCACTAAGAAAAATCTATGAAAGAAATGGTGGAGGAGAAGAATGGATCATGTTTGGTATGCATAAGGTTATGCTGTCAGATTTTATTCTTGATTTATTTTTCTTGTGGGAGTTGCTATACCCAACTCACATAGAGAGTGGTAACTTAATCTTGTGAGGCGAGCTGGGAGCTAGTTTTCTCTGGTTTATGTGCATGGCCCCTTTGCGGCTCGGGGAACTCAGGGGGAAGAAGAGTACCCCTAACATTGGTTGGGAGGTACCGGTGAGGTCTCAGCGATTAGCAAGAGAGAGCAAGGAGGATCGCCGACAACCGAAGAAATTCATCAATACAACGTTGGGATTACGGTATTCATGTTTAATATGTTTAATATGTCAATTGCATTGAATTTAATTTTATTCTCTAGTGCTTATGGTTTCTAATAAAAAAAAATTGAGCAAAATTTTAATTGCGCTGAGTTTTCTTGTAAATGTACTCCTGTAAAGAAAGAACTATTTGGGGCACTAATCTGGCATTTTACTTTTACCTTGACAATATATTTTTAAATGGGATGGGAATCCTTACCCTGTGAGTCCTGGCAGTGAAAATCCAAACCCAAAATTATGAGCCTTAGCAGACACGTTTTTCATTATAGAAAACTAGGAACCTTTTAACAGGCCAGTTGAAGGAAAAATTTAGTACATAATTATTCATGGACGGGTACGTTAGTTGAAAAGAAAATACATCTAAAATGTTATTTCTAAAACAGTAAATGGAAAGCAAATTACCTTCTAGACAGTTAGCTTTACGCTAAACTGACAAGTGGGAGTTTCACTTTAAACACACGCTAGGAATTTCACCTTGCAATGCCTTGGCAAGATTTATGTCTCTTTATCTTGTTTTCCTTTCCACTTGTTGCTTGAGTGATTTCATGTGTAAGAGCGTTAAAACAATAAATTAAGGGACTTAAATTCTCTTGTTTTGAAGGTGACAATTCTTACTTTAATATGTTGTTTGTACAGTAAAGGAATCCTTTAATGTGTTTAAACAATATTTTATACAGTAGAGATGTGTGACTACTCTTACTTTAATATGTTATTTGTAAATTAAAGGAATCCTTTAATGTGTTTAAACTATATTTTATATAGTAAAAATGTGTGACTAGCGATACTTTAATATGTTGTTTGTAAAGTAAAGGAATCCTTTAATGCGTTTAAACTATATTTTATACAGTAGAAATGTGTGACTACTCTTACTTTAAAATGTTGTTTATAAAGTAAAGGAATCCTTTTAATGTGTTTAAAATATATTTTATAGACAACTCTTACTTTAATATGGTGTTTATATAGTAAAATAATCTTTTGTATGTCTTTAACTATATTTTATACAGTAGAAGGAATACACTTCTTAATGACTAGGTTTAACATTAGTAGCATTGTTGTATTAAATAGATTATGGTATGGAATGTTTTATTTATTCAAGCACTTTAGCATTGAGGAGGATGTTGTTTACAAGGCAAATCCCAAGCTTTACTTGATGAAGAATTTGTCATTTCGCTTTTAATTTGAAATTTTTATTCTAAACTATTTGTTATTCAGTTGTGAAAATTTTATGTAAAATCAGTCCAATAATTGTAAGAATATTTAGATTATTGATTTTCATATTAAAATGTGATTATTAACTAGTGAATTCTCATGCTTCATTAATGCTTGATGGATTGACCAACTTTCATCTTTTGACTTGGAATGGTATTCAATCTTGAATGAGCGAATGATTTCCTTGTGCTACGAGGATATGTTGGCGTAAGATCATTAATTAAATGATATTCTATTTTGCCACCTTTAGGTGTTGTTATATGATCACGATATTGCTTAGAATCTATTTATCCACTTTATATGATGTTATGTGATCATTTTATTACTTAGATGTTACTTGCCACTGATCTATGTTGATTTAGTCCTTTGCGCGCACTAGTTTATATGTGTCACATGTCAATGTGGAGTTGACTTCTTGCCCTTATAATTTTTGATGGTTAGATTTTAGGTCTTTACGCAATTGAAAGTAACACTTGTGGTTACGCTATGTCGATGCTTAATTTGATTAATAGTAGGGTGCCTTCGTTAGTAGAATTCTTATAATAAATTTTGGGACCTCATGCGCCACAAATTTTATGTCATTCTTGATGATTTATAGATTGTTTATATGCACGCCTTAGTTCACCATTGCATTGTCAGAATGTGGCAGTATGATCCCTTGTGATAGGATCATAGCCAAATTGATCGACAAGTAAATTTGTAACCATGCATTGGTTCATATGTTTATGTAATAATGATGTTGTCTATTTTAATCGGTGAAATACTTAATCACTCACCATGTAATTTATGTGTTACATGAACTGGAATAATAGAATTCTTGTGCCTGGAGGTTCATTGATGATGTTCCTTAGCTTAGACAATTATATTCTTTGTCAGAGTAAATGTTCGTAAATTGTTTCAAGGTTCTTGGTGTGCTATTATGATGTTCTTTTTATGTTCATGTGCTGCGTGAAATTCATTCATTGTGATATCGTCGAGTTGTGTCGATGCAATTGACTGCTGATGTTATTGTCCTTTTGTTTAAAAAAAAAGTGTTACCTATTGTACATCATATGTGTTGTAATGTTGAGGGTCATTACATACGGTATTAGAGGTTCGACCCACGACTTGGGATCATCACAACTTCCACGGAATAGATGCATGATTGTAAAATGTTGCTAATTAAATTAATTTGTATTTGTGCATATAATCATGGTTAGAGGATGTTGTGGAGGCAGGCGACGGTGTGCTCGGGGAGGAGGTGCGATGCTTCTAGTAGCATCAACGCCCGAGGGGTCTAACCCACAAGGAGAAGAATAGGTTGTTGGATAGGAATAGATAGTTGTGGGATATGTGGTTGGGTTGATGAGGTCCTTTCAGAGGATGTAAAAGGCCCTAATCAGTCGTTTGGATAGAGATGAGGCTTGTGCGCTGACACCTCTTGATGGTCCACTGCACTCCCCAACTGGTATTGGTAGCATTCACCGAGAAATTGATAATATCAAGTTTCTCAAGTTCTTTGGTGCCATGGATGGTGGAGCCACCGAGGCATGGTTGAATAATATGGAGATGTGATTTTCACTTAGCGACTATACCTCCAACTTGAAGGTCTACATGGCGGTCTTCCAGTTGAAGGGGGGTGCTCTTTTATGGTGGAAGACACTCTTGTCAGAAGTGAACATGGTCATTGAAGACATGTCATGGGGATTGTTCGAGGAGCGGTTTCGGGAGATGTATCTGTCTGAGTAATTCATCAAGCATCAGCTCAATGATTTCAATGCCTTGCAATAGGGTGACCATACAGTGCCCAAATACGAGGCCTGTTTCATGGAGCTGCTTCGATATGGTCTGCACCTAATTAGCGAGAATATTAAGGTCAAAAAGTTCATGTTTGGCCTTAATATCAACATTCATGTGAAGGTGAGGATTTTGATGCCTCAAACATTCCACGATGTTGTCCAGAAGGCCCTCATAGCTAAGGAGGATCTCATCAGCAGGGGTCAGAGAAGGACCTTAGCGAGAAATATAGTGTGTAGCAACATCAGACATTAGCTAGGCATCCATGAGGGTATCGAGGCACTCCAAGAGGATCCACTTTTACTACACCATCACAATTCATGCCTCGGAAACACACTCCATACAGAGGACCACAACACCAAAAACAACGTCGACCACAATAGTAGCAGTTCAGGCCTATTCAGTAGAACAGACTAGGGTTTCAGGTCGGTGGGCCATCAACTTCTACTTCGAGGGCTAGGAGTACTGGACCAAAGAATGGGTTCTGGACATGTGGAGAGCCACATTACCAGCATGACTTCCTAGTTGAGAGGGATAGAGTAGTCAGATCAGTTGGATCCACTACCGTAGGAGATTTGAGCAAAGCTCATCAGTTTCATGCAGTGGTGAATAACCGCCAGGATGAGCACCGGTCCACAGTGCTCGAGACGTCAGGTACCGTCGCTGACCAAACCACTAGTATTTTGATAGATCCAGGTGTTACAAAGAGATTTATTTCTGGTGCAACTCTAAAAATAATTAAGGTAAAGGAAGTCAAATAGGATGAGTTTAGCTATGTAGAATGGCTTCGGGAGACAAACAAAAGGTTGGAGGAAAGGTTATGGGTTGTAGCCTTAACTTGGGGGATTTCTTTATGAAGGCCAACCTATCCATCATGATATTAGGATCTTACAATGTCGTGACTAGTATGGATTGGTTGGAATTGCATGAGGTGATACTCAACAGTAAGACAAAATAGTTGAGTTTGGTCGATGATGAGGGATAGAGATGAGTGATTGTAGGTATGAACTAGGGATTTTCCTTGAGGTTCATCTCTTCCCTATATCTACAGAAGAGCATGTGCAAGGGATGCAAGCTATATGTGATCCTTGCGTTAAACAAAAAGGGTGTGGCAGAAGGACTACAAAACCTTCTGGTAGTAAGGGAATTTGTGGAAATATTCTCGAAGCAGTTACCAGGGTTTCGAAGAGGGAATTGGAATTTACCATCGACCTAAAACCAGGAACAAAACCGATAGAAAGAGCTCCTTACCAGATGTCGACCCTTGATTTATAGGAGTTGAAAATGCAACTAAAGGAGTTGCTATATCTAGGGATTATACGTCCAAGTGTGTCACTATGGGGTGATGCTATTATTTTCATATGGAAGAAGTATGGGTCGTGGATACTCTGCATTGACTACAATCAATTGAACTAGGAAACAATCAAGAACYARTATTAGTTGCCAAGGATTGATGATTTGTTTGATCAGACAAAGGGCACRGTAGTGTTCTYGAAGATCGACTTGAGATCAGGGTATCACTAGTTAYAGATCAAKAAGGAAGACATTCCTAATACTACATTTAAGAYGAGATTTGGAAATTATGAGTTTGTTGTTTWACCTTTTCGACTAACAAACACCCCAGGGGTATTTATGAGCTTGATGAACGGGGTGTTCCACAAATACCTGGACAAGTTTTTTCAACTATTCATTGACAATATTTTCATATATTATCAGATGATGTAAGAGAATGAAAATCACTTGCACTTGGTACTATGGTGTCTACGAGAGAAAAAATTGTTTGGGAAATTGTCGAAATGCTCATTTTATCAATCAAAGATTCATTACTTAGGGCATGTCATCTCCAACGAAGGCATCACTGTTGATCCAATAAAGGTGGAGGCTATTACAGAATTTCCTATGGCGATGAATGTCCCATAAGTGCGTAGATTCATGGGTTTAGTAGGATACTATCGACGATTCATCAAGGGTTTTTCGAAGATAACAAATCCAATTACTGAATTGCAGAAGAAGAACTAGAAGGTTGTTTGGACTGAGAAATGCGTGGAAGAATTTTGAAGGATCAAGGAGATGTTGACAATAACGCATATAGTATAAGTCCCTCACATGGATGAGGAATTCTTAGTATGCACTCACGCATCCAAGGATGGCTTAGGTAGAGTCTTGATGCAAGACGGTTGAGTGATCGCTTACATATCGAGAAATTTAAGAAGGAACGAGGAGAACTATGCGAAAAATAATTTGGAGTTGTCAGCCATTGTATATGCCTTGAGAGTTTGGAGACACTACCTGCTTGGACATAAATTTGAACTAAAAATTGACCACTGTGGTGTACAACTCATATTTACAGAAAGCGACTTGAACACACGACAAAGGTGTTGTTCAGAATTGCTTAGCGAGAATGATTTCAATATTACCAACATAAAAGGAACAATGAACAATGTGGTTGATGTGTTGAGTCAAAGACCACGCATATTTTCGGTGATGCCTCTTATAACAAATCTACATGAAAAGATTCTAAATTTACAACACGATGACTATTGGTATAAAGAGGTTAAGGAATTTATCGGATAAAAAAACATGATGGTACCAAAGTTTGAGGGATTTACTGTGGACAACAATGGATTAATGAGATATATGTACCTGATATATGTACCTTTCAATGACTAGTTGAGGTGTTTGATCTTAAATGAATCTCATAGAGTAGTGTACATGGCTCATCCAGGAGTCACGAATATGAGGGAAGACCTTAAACCTTTATTGTTATGGAAAGGAATGAAGGTGGATATAGTCAACTACATGGCGAGATGTATAGAGTGTTAGAAACTAAAGGCTAAACATAGAAATACAAAAATATTACTACAACCACACGCTATTCCAAAATCTAAATGGGAGGTCATTTCGATGGATTTCATTGTTGGATTACCACTGAAGGTAAGCAGACACAACTCGATTTTTGTGGTAGTTGACACTATGATGAAGAGTGCTCATTTTATCCCTATGCATCCGAAGTATTAGGCACCTAACATAGCTAGAGTTTCATCAATGATATTCTGAGGATGCTTGGCGTGACTTAGAGGATCATATCCGATCGAGGCTCAGTGTTTACAAGACGATTTTGGACTAGTTTCCAAATGGCCTTGGGAACCCAACTTAACTTTAGTACTGCATATCACCTGAAGACAGATGGGAAGACTAAACAAACAAACCAAATATTGGAGGATATGTTGCGTATGTACGTGATGGACCAACATAAGAATTGGTAAGAGTTATTTCCACTGATAGAATTTGCATACAACAATAGTTATCAAAGCACCATTAAGATGGTGCCATTACAGTTTATTTATGAGAGACTGTGTCAGATGCCTTTGAGTTGGCATCGACTTGAGGATAGGGTCCTGGTAGGACCAGAATTGATCCAAGAAATGGAAGATCAAATGAAAAAAATAAGGAAAAGGATCAAGGAAGCACATGATTAACATAAAATTTATGTTGATGTGCATCATGTCGACCGTAGTTATGAAGTTGGCAATCGAGTCTTCTTGCAGGTGAAACTGCACAAGATTTCAATCAAGTTTGGAAAGGGTGATAAACTCTCTCCTTGGTTCATGGGACCTTTCGAGGTTGTGGAAAGCAAGGGGCCCATGGCCTATCGACTAGCCTTGTCTGATTCTTTGAGGTGTATGCATGATGTTTTTCACGTATCTTTTTTTAAACATTATGTTAGTGATCCTACGCATGTGATTGACATGAGTTTCTTGCAGGTATCTGACAAAGGTGCACTCACGGCGAATCCAATCAACATTTTGAACCATCGCATTCGGCAACTACGATGTCAAATAGTCGATTAGGTCAAGGTCCTGTGGGAAAATTATAGACCGAAATTGGCTACCTGGGAGGATGCATATGATATGCATTAGGAGTTTCCATTTTTGTCTGATAGCTAGACCTTTAGATATTGTGCGATACTTTATTCAACACTTCTATAATATAAAACTTTGGCATGAATTTTAAAACAAGAGGGGGTGTATATAACATCACACTCTTGCGCACACCTGATTGGACTTATTCTTTGAGGACACCTACATACAAGTGATCTGATTCATTATATGATTGACTGTTTCGATTATAAATTGATGATGTTGTGGATGTGATGATATGTTATTTTATTATATTTGTATCGACAGGTGCGATTGACTAATTTTTCCCAAGAATGCAGGACTCTAGACCATTGAGGATGTCGATGGCATCGATGGACCTCCTTGGACTCTCGATCAAGTCAAGGAGTGGATTGTTTATGGTTTGCGTATTTATGTTATTACATATGTGACATATGACTAGTATATTATGATGTTGTTTATAGATCGTTGGCATGTTCATTGATTGATGTAGGCTGACGATAGCTTGCTAATCAAACTCACATTTGGAGTAAAGGGGTCACACTCGACAACCAGAGATATTGAGGGAGAGGTTTGGGAGTAGCCCTACCACAGCCTACTAACATTCCCATCCTGGCTTGATCTGTAGGTTAACAATTACCTAGTTCAAGAGATCCACGATGTCGTGAGGGAAGACTATGATAGTCGTTCAAGATGATTCAAAGGGGTGGACAATAAGGCAGGGTCTTTATTCTTTAGAGGCTCTTAGTCTCCCACAGGGTCACCTAACGGAGTATTGACTCCAAGGGTTTTAAGTGTACCAAAATCTGTCAAAAGGAGAGTGGGACCTTTGAAGCACGTAGTGCATCTTGAAGGGCACGTCCTATAAATGAAACCTAAATGTAGGTGAGCTGCACCATTAGAGAACGCAGTGTGTCTTGAAGAACATGTTGGGATTTTTAGCACTGGTGAGTTAATGAATCTAAGTACCTAGAAAACTATGTCTCCTTAGGACTTGGTCAACCTTAAAATGAATGTTTCATGAATAAGATTAATAATTATAAAATTTCCCTTAAAAACAATTTTCTGCTGATCCTAAAGAATTTAAAGCCTGGGTCTATGTAGGTCTTGAGAGCTAAAATTTAATTAAGTAATAAAGGGGGGGATGAAGAAAATGGAGGAGAGCCTAGATAACTTTCTAATTTCAAACTCAAGTAATAATTAAGAAAGGCGTCAATCATTAAAGGGAATGTAAGGAAATAAAGGGACATCAAGGAGTGTTTTTAGGAATGTTTGTTGTGGAGTTTAAAGACCGTTCCTCAACAGGTCGTTGTATCCTTGTGTTCAGTAGACCTTTAACTCCTATGCGTTGTGCCCAGGCCAGTTTGCTATAGGGAGTTTTCTCTCTTCCCACCTTGCAACATAACACTGGCTATTCAAGTGGGCTCTGTTCTTGATCTTTTACTGTTGAAAAATGAAACGTTTTGATAGCCACATGACAAATCTTGAAAAACCACTTATCCACACTGCGCTGGCATTGGAGACGATTTAAGACTAATAGGTTTCCGACAATGAATATTCAACCAGTCGAATCAGGCACCTCACCAAATTTTGTATATATATTCTAATTTGAGCCTCGAACAGAACCCAACCTCTTGGATGATGACTACTTTTCCCTCGGCACGTTAGGAGAAGGGAGAACTCGCCAGACAGGGTTTAACCCGTTCTTTTTACTCCAGCCAAAATTAAGGAAGACAACCATTTCCAAGGAGCCATCTCTTTATTCAAGGGATCCCCGAGCCTGAAGGAGAACCAACGTTCGATAGCCCCATCTCTCAGAGTCAGGGCTATTCGATAGCGTTGACCCTCTTCTTCAGATAGTTATTCGATAGTTCGATAGCGTTGACCATCTTCTTCAGCTATTCGATAGCCCTATCTCTCACAGTCAACGACCTTCTCCCTCCACTCCTACTGACGGTGACCCTCTGCGTTGACAGACCCTTCTTCCCAACGGATTTAACTCCTACCACATCGTCGTGCCTCAGTTAAATTGGGGTGCTAATCCGGTGTTTTACTTTTACCTTGACAAGCTATTTTTAAACAGGACGAGAATCCTTACCCTGTGCGTCCTATTAGTGAAAAGCCAAACCAAGAATTCTGAGCGTTAGCAGACACATTTCCTTATAGAAAACTGGGAACCTTTTAACAGGCCAGTTGAAGGCGAAATTTAGTACATAATTATTCGTGGACGGTTCCGTTAGTTGAAAAGAAAATTTTATTTCTAAAATAGTAAATGAAAAGGAAATTACCTTCTGGACAGTTAGCTTTACGCTAAGCTGACAAGCAACAGTTTCACTTTAAACGCACCTTGCATGGGAAGAGTTTCACCTTGCAATTCCTTGGGAAGAGTCTCCCTATCTTGTTTTCCTTTCCACCTACCGCTTGATTGATTTCCTGTGTAAGAGCATTGATTTCTTGTGTAAGAGCATTTACTTGGGACATAAATTCTCTTGTTATGAAGGTGATAATTCTTACTTTAATTTGTTGTTTGTACAGTAAAGGAATCTTTTAGTGTGTTTAAACAATATTTTATATAGTAAAAATGTGTGACTACTCTTACTTTAATATGTTGTGTGTAAAGTAAAGGAATCCTTTAATGTGCTTAAATTATATTTTATACCGTAGAAATGTGTGACCACTCATACTTTAATATGTTGTTTGTAAATTAAAGGAATCCTTTAATGTGTTTAAACTATATTTTATACAGTAGAAATGTGTGACTACTCTTACCTTAAAATTTTGTTATACCGTAGAAATGTGTGCCTACTCATACTTTAATATGTTGTTTGTAAAGTAAAGGAATACTTTAATGTGTTTAACGGATATTTTATACAGTAGAAATGTGTGACTACTCTTACTTTAAAATTTTGTTTATAAAGTAAAGGAATCCTTTTAATGTGTTTAAAATATATTTTATACAATAGAAATGTGTTTGTAAAGTAAAGGAATCCTTTAATGTGTTTAAAGGATATTTTATACAGTAGAAATGTGTGACTACTCTTACTTTAAAATTTTGTTTATAAAGTAAAAGAATCCTTTTAATGTGTTTAAAATATATTTTATACAATAGAAATGTGTGATAACTCTTACTTTAATATGTTGTTAATACAATAAAGGAATCATTTTTATGTGTTTAACTATATTTTATAGAGTAGAATGAATACATTGGTTAATGACTAAGTTTAACATCGGTAGCATTGTTGTATTAAATAGATTATGATAGGGAATGTTTTCTTTATTCAAGCACTTTAGCACTTTAGCAGTGAGGAGGATGTTGTTTACAAGGTGAATCCCAATCCTTAATTGAGGAGGGTGATGAATTGTATGAAGGTGCAGGGGTAGGGGGTCAAATTTCCAAAAGCGGTCGGTTTTGTTGCCTAGCTGAGCTGTATTTGGAATTTCCTTGTAGTCTCAGCATGGATGAAGTGAAGCAAAGGAAAACAGGCTCAGGGAGAAGGAGAAGAAGGCCACGGAACACCGGAGGATGCCACAGAGTACGGGAAGACTCCGCCAAAAATGAATAAAGATGAAGGAGAGGTTGGTGAGATACATGATGTAAAGACCATTGAGAGGAGAGGACGCACACAAGGAGATTAATGGTAGATCCATCGGATGAAGCCATCGAATGTACAGGAGGCCAGAGCAGAGAACGCTAGGATTAATGGCACTCATGTAGCAATGATGTTGTTTTAAATTCATGGCCTGGGAGGCAGGGAGGGGCACATGCATATCACGTGGATGATGCCTCATTGGTCGTCTCCATTCCTTTCCATGTGACATATGTTCTACGCTATCACCCAATCCGAGGGATTCTAATTTGAACATGTTATTATGAACAATTTGTTATTAAATTGTGAAAAGGTTATGTGAAATCATTCCAATAGTTGTAAGGATGTTTAGATTATTGTTTTTCATATTAAAATGTGATTATTAAGTAGCGAAATCTTGTGCATCCTTAGTTCAATAATGCTTGATGGATTGACCAACTTTCATCTTGTGACTTGGAATGGTATTGAACCTTCAACTAGTGAATGATTTCCTCGTGCTACCAAGATATGTCAGTGCAAGATCATTAATTAAATGAGATTCTATTTCGCCACCTTTATGTGTTGTTATATGATCGTGATATTACTTAGAATCTATTTCAACACTTGTATATGATGTTATGCAATCATTCTATTACTTAGATGTTACTCGCCACCAATCTATGTTGAGTTAGTTCTTTACGTGCACTAGTTTATATGTGTCACATATCGATGTGGAGTTGATTTCTTGCCCTTATAAATTTTGATGATTAGATTTTAGACCTTTGCAAAATTAAAAGTAACGCTTTTGGTTACCCTAGGTCGATGTTTAGATTGATTAATAGTAGGGTTCCTTCGTTAGTAGAATTATTATAATAAAGTTTGGGACCTCATGCACCACGAATTTTATGTCATGCTTGATGGTTTATATATTGTTTATATGCGCACCTTAGTTTACCATTCCATTGTCACAATGTGGTTGTATGATCCCTTATGATTGGATCGTTGTGCGCATTGATCGACAAGTCAATTTGTGATCAGACCTTGGATCCTATGTTTACGAAATAATGATGTCATCTATTTTAATTGGTGAAATACTTAATTGCACATCATGTAATTTCTATGTTACATGAATCAGATTACTAGAATGCTTACGCCTGGATGTTCATTGATGATGTTCCTTAGCTAAAAAAATGATATTCTTTGTCGTAGTAAATGTTCGTAAATTGCTTCAAGCTTCTTGGTGTGCTATTATACTGTGTTTTTTAAGTTGATGTGTTGCGTGAAATTCATTCATTGTGATATTATCGAGTTGTGTCACTACGACTCATTGTTGATGTTATTGTCCTTTTGTTTAAAAAAAAAATTAAAAAATGTGTTACCTGTTGTATGTCGTATGTGTCATAATGGTGAGGGTCATTACAATAATAATTAAAGAGATAAGTAAATGATGTAAAATAAAAGTAATTAAAAAAAAGGATAATAGTAAATAATAACATGATAATAAAACAACTAAGAAAATATAAAAGAAGAAAAAGGTAAAAATAAGAGAAATTACTAAAAGAGAATTAAAGGA
Source organism: Picea sitchensis (assembly GCA_010110895.2). Lineage (NCBI taxonomy): Eukaryota > Viridiplantae > Streptophyta > Pinopsida > Pinales > Pinaceae > Picea > Picea sitchensis. The sequence goes on along the minus strand of SNQJ01S0066405.1, from coordinate 57,322 downwards.
AATGCTAAATAAAAAAAAGGTTAAAAGCTACATGATTAATTATGTGATGACAAGCGAAACATGTGCATGGAGATTTTTGCATGGATGAACATTGAAAAATCTATTTAATGAATATGGGGAAGGGAGTGGGATATCTTTTTCTTTGAAAATATTGATATGAAAGAATAAGAAGCTGACATAGGTAGTTGGTTGAGGGCTTGGTTAAATCTTAGTCTTGATGATTGAGAGGTTGGTTAGGAGGAGATTCATCCCCCGCACAGAGTTGTGGTCTCTGATTGTGATTAAGTTAAAGATTATAACAATATCTCAAAGTTCTTTGGTTCACCTGTATTGTAAGTTAATTCTCCTTGAATATTTCAGGTATGACTCCCATAACGCATCGCCTCATGTTGATTATTCAATAGATAATTAAACAATATTTACTTTTAAATGTTGAAAGGTATGCAAATGTTGTTGAGTTGTTGAGTTTTAATTTTTTGTCTTTGATTTTTTAAAACATTACATATGGTATATGAGTTTTGGTCCTAACCCTTAGGGATTACATGCCTTTCAGGTAGGTAATATCTATCTATGGTACAGTTCTAGATCCAAAGATATTAATCATATTATCAATGATTTCTTGAGAGAGAGAGAGAGAGCTACTTCATTTCATTAATAAATATATGTATTATATTTCTCCATTTGATTCAAAAGAATCAAAGCTATATATTTCTTTCCTCCAAAGGATTTTTATGACCAAAAACATAGACCACGTATTTGATTAAGAGATATTCATTAAATAAAATCCTTCTCGTGAGTCTCATTATCTACCTTCAAGACTTTCGAGATAAATTTGTGTGTCCCTTGAGCTTTGAATTACTTGTTGTGACTCTTATCCATATGAGTTGATAGTTGTAGACATCCTTAGATGCATCCATAGCCTTTCTTAGATGCCTTTTGTTGCTAAAGCAGCGTGGAAAAATAGTGTATGAAGCAATTTTTGTTGTAATAAGTTTCTTCTCAAGTTGTATAGATAAAAATTGATCCATTATGATGAGTTTCTTGTAATTAAATATGGACCTTGGTAGTGTGATGGAGCTGACCAGTTGCTTCAAAATCCAAGGTCTAATGCACAAAAAAAAAATCATACCTAGTATTGTACTCATTTGAAAAATCTCGCTCTCGTGCACCCCTGACTAGACTTATTCTTTGAGGACAGTTACGTGCAAGTGATCTGGTTCATTATATGATTGACTATTTGATTATGATTATGAGATGTTCTGGATCTGATGATGTGTTGTTTTGTTATATTTATATCGACATGTGCTATTGATTGGTTTTTCCTGAGTGTGTAGGACCCTAGACCATTTGAGGATGTTAATAGTATCGATGGACCTCCTTGGAATCCAGATTGGGTAAGGGAGTGGATTGTTATGGTTTGAATGTTTTTGATATTGCATATATGACATATGGTTAATATATTATGATGATTGTTTTGATCACTGAAATGTTTCGTTGATGGATGCAGACTGATGATAGCTTGCAAACCAGACTCACATTAGGAGAAAAGGGGTCACACATCGTAACCAAAGACATTGAGGGAGAGGTGTGGTAGCATCCCAGCCACAACCTACTAGCACTCCCGCCATGGCTCGAAATGTAGGTTAACGATTACCTAGTTTGAGAAGACCCAGGATGTTGTGAGGGAAGACTGTGACAGTTACTCACGATGATTCTAAGGGACGCACAATAAGGCAAGGTCCTTATTCCTCAGAGGCCCTTAGTCTCCCACAAGGTCAGCTGACAGAGTATTGATTCTAGGGGTTGGACGTCTACTGAATTCAGTCAAAAGGTGAGTGGTACCCTTGGATCACGTAGTGCGTCTTGAAGGGCACGTCGTGCAAATAAAATTAGAATGTAAGCCAGTGGCGCCCTTGGAGCACATAGTGCATATTGAAGGGCACATTGTGATTTTAGCTTTGGCAAGATAATAAACCAAGTTCCTAGAAAATTATTCCTCCTTAGGACCTGGTCGACCTTAAAATGAATGATGGTATGAGTAAAGTTTAATAACTATTGTTTTCCCTTAAAAAATGTCTCCAATTCTAGTGAATTTAAAACCTAGGTCTAAGTAGAACATGTGAACAAAAAAACTAAATGGACATGTAACAAGAAGGGGGTAAAGAAAATTCAAACATTAATAATTAAAGTAAAATTTTAATGAAGGATTAAATTATTAAAAGGGTAAATTGTTGTTTATGTCTAAACCTGTTAATTATGAACTTGGATAAAAAGGGTGAACTTAAAGAGAAAGGGAAACTTAAAGAAAAAGGAGAATGTCTAACTTAGTAGAGAATCTAGCCTTTGGAACATTCTATTTGTGAACTCAACTAAGCCTTAAGTAAGGAGTTAGTCATTTAAGAAATGTAAGGGAATAAAGGGACACCAAAGAGTTTTTTTATGAACGCTTTTAGGTGGGTGAGGAAAATATGAAAAATTGAATTAATTAATTTATTTATTTATTTATGGTGCAACTAAGGGATTGGGTGACATATGTAAGAAGGAGGTTTATCCGAATTAAATTTAATAAAAAGAATCTAATGAGGGTTTGAGAAACTAATCACTAAGAAAACTCTATAAAAATAATGATGAAGGAGGAGTATGGATCATGACTAGCAGGCATAAGGTTAAGCTATCGATATTTTTCTTGACTGACTTTACTTGTGGGAGTTGGAATACCCAGCCCGAGAGGGAGTGGTAGCTCGACCTTGCGAGGTGAGCTAGGAGCTAGAATTTTCTGCGGTGGTGTGTGTGGCCCCTTTGCTGCTTAGGGCACTAAGGGGGGAGAAGAATACCCATAACGTTGGTTGGGAGGAACTTGTGAGGTCTCAGTGGTTAGCAAGCTGGAGTTGTACGAAGCGCAAGTACGGGACAACGACTTCGAATTCTTCACCCTCGATTACGGTACACATGTCTTATTTTTCATTGGTAAATTAGCTAATATTTTTCAGTATATGAATATCGGCATTGACTAATATTGTATTGAATTTTGGACACTAGTTGGAAATTTATAATTCAGTTGAGCTTAGATTTATTTCTGGTGCAATATAAATTAAATTTTATTTTCAGTTGCCTTGCACTTTATGTTATCGTAGAATAATTGGGGTAAATCCTCTTGCCTCTCCCGAGAAATAAAACCCTGCCCCTTTAGTCCCCTACTTGGTGATTACACCAAATCCTTGCATTTTGAGGAGATCACTAGCTCTTCCTTGGTTTACTTCCAGTGATTATGTGATCTTTCCCGAGAGAGTTTGTACCCTCACTTAGCAATTGGTTGCGTGACCTGGGTTGTTATGGAGGAACCCACGCGAACTGACCACATGCTCTACGAACTGACCAAAATATCATGTCAAAAAAGAAGTATCAAATCAAATTACTATTTTTTAATTTAATATTCAATATAATTAACATATATAAATTTTTAAATTTGATTTTCAATATGATAAATCCCACTGAATAAACGTATATTGATTTTTAAAAAATTCCAATCTCCAATGTTCCAATGGAATGAACAAGATTTTTTTTTAATATAATAAGAGTAAGTTTAAAACACATGTCCATCGTGTCAATCATCATTTATGAGAATACATAATGGATATGGTGAAGAAGCGATTTGTTTAATTGTGTTGGCATTGTCTTAACTGCTTCTTCATCTCTCGGATCCCAACGCTCAAGGGGCCTTTTTCTAGGATTAAACTCTCTATTTTCAGTGTGATGATTAGCAACTTCTTTTCTCAACAAATCCTCAAGAATCTGCATGCTATTTTCACTATTAAGTGATCTTTAGATCATTTCCTGCATGCGCATAAACAGTTACAAAAATACAATATTCATGTCAAACTGATCAAGAAATTTTAGTAAACAAAATTAATATAATGCCAGAAGTGATCTCTACAAAGTCCTGAGATATTTACCTCAATTTGTTGAAGGGAAAAAGGTGGAGTGTTGATCTTAGAAAGAAATGTTGATTGATAACCAGGTTGAACTTTTAAAAACTCGAAGGCCATTTACTGATTAAATTACTTAATATGGTGGGATAAATAAAACCATAAACTAACTCTGCTTAAAATAGTAATGGATTTACATATTCATGTGAAAGAGCTTCCTCTGCAGTGCAAGTTTAATGCCTTATTATCTACTTTTGACCAAGGTTTTTTCCAAGCTTCCAATCTAAGATTTTAACTATCTTAATATTGAATATTAAATGTAGAAATGTTTAATGGTAAGAATATATGTTTCCTCCTAAAAATTAATTCATATGTTAAAATTCATAAGTCACATATTTAAATTCATAGAAGTAGGGTTATACACATCTCTAGATAGAAAAAATCCCTTATTCAAAAACAAAAAAAAATGTTATACACCAATTTGATAACTTAATAATAGTAAACTTAAAATTTAATTAAAAATTGAAAATAAAAATAATTTAAAATCACTACTTATTTGTCCAAGTAGGTTCTTTAAGTACTGTCGCCACTTTGGATTTGGTACGCAACAATCGATATCCTTCCAACATGGCGTTCCAATTATACTGAATATATTACATATCTATAACAAAATGCATACCATCAATAAACTGTTTTGGCTTCTCAGTTCAGTTGTGAATATTTATAATTTGTGTCCCTGTAATGAATGCCAAAGTGTCAAAACCTCTTCAAAATATTTAGACTCAAAGTTTGCAAATAAGATACAAAATAATTATTGAGAAGTTTCCTTACTTTTGATGGAAGATATGCTGTATTGGAAGTTTTCGAGGTGAACACAACTTCAACAATTTCTGTTTATGAAATAAACCTTAGCTGAAGTAAATAATAAGTATAAGAAATTAGTATATTTCAGGAAATCTTACCCAGCCCGATCCCCATCTGCGCAAGGAATAATTGATGAGATAGCTTATAGTTAGTTACCGAAAGAGGATTAGTGATCCTAAACCATGTGGAATCTTCATGTCTGTGTAAATGATAAGTGATAAATGTTGTAGCAGTAAGGATCTTACATGTCTATTGCTGAGCCATAGTTTCCATGTGACATGATAACTTCTGGAGCACGATAAATAGATTTCATAACCTACATACATTCATTACTACTATTTTAAATGTATTATAGCATCATTGAAGCTATTCTGTAATTGCATGGTTATGATGCCCATAACTTATAGATACTGAATAACGTCTTGGATTCTTTACATTACTGGTAACCTGATTGTTTACATTACATTAGTGGTAACTTACATTATATTTATGCTGAATATGTTACCTACTTTATGTGTTAATGTTTATGATGAAGAAGATGTTACTTATTTTAGGTGTTAATGAATGATTATTGTAGTGATCAATCAAGTTTCATTAAAAATAGTCACAATTAATTAACCACTTAATTATCATAGATTTTACAACCCATTTTATGTATTAATGAGTGATTATTTATTTATGATGTTCTTTCATCCAGTTGATCCTTAGAGCATTCATTGGAAAATGAGTGAGGTGAATTTTCTAAGCTAGTGGAACAACAAACACCTTTTTGAGAAATTAAACTTAATTCTCACCTCCTCTTAGAGTGATGGATTGTACACTAGATCTTCTATAACTTACATGTATATATATATATATATATATATATATATATATATCCTTACAACACACATTATTTATATATGGTAAGACTTAAGGTTGTAATGTGGGTCTTAGGTAATGACTTTATTGCGCAATAAAATTTCATTGTAATGCTTAGAATTGAACGAAACCAATGCCATTACGTCTGTCTCGTTCTCTCAATTCTGGCAATATATTTACTTTCTCAAACATATGCTATATGCGAGAGTTATCATACTCTGACTATTTTTCCAAATAGGCAAAAAGTCAATAGATCCAGTCAAATGATGACATCATCATGACATCATCAATGCTGACATGGCAGAGACAAGTGGCGATAAGTGGCAATCCAACAGAAGGTGACTGGGATCCAAACAACAACTGACAAGTGACATTTGTTTGGCAAATGGTTGGGTGCCACGTGGCCTAGTCATGGGCTACCACGTGGCACCATGGGATTGGTCAATGGGTTCATATGTCAAAAAATATTGGAGGCCATGGAATTCGAGCCCATGACCTCATGGTAGGCACCAAGCTTTGGGAAAGGTCCAACTACCAATGCACCACCATGTTTCTTATTATATGAAATGAGTTTTAATTTATTTAAACTCTAATGTTTGGTGTATGGGTGCACAAGGGGATAATCTCTAGCCCAAAGATCTTGGAAAATCTCATGAGACTAAGGGGGTGCGCTCCAAAAGGGGCTTAGCCCAGCTAAGCGCCCTCCCTTTTTAGCCTTGGATCCTATGCAGCTGCCATGAGATCAGGGGCGTGCACCCTATAGGGGGCTACTCTGTGATTTGTTTAACAAAAGTGGGTTTTTTATAATGTTTTTGGATTTTAATTGATTTTTAAGCCTGTTAATGGAGGATTTGGCCCATTTTTGGGAGATATTGGGCATTTTTGGAGCCCAGATTTTGGGAGGAAGTTGGGGATGGATAACCAACTTCAGATCTATAAAATCCAGGCATGTTTGAGGCTAAGGAAGAAAGTCATATCAGATTTATTCTTAAGGGAAGCCAAGCCAAAGCCATTTTTATGCAGGGAAGCTGTTGAGGAGCAGACGCTTGCGAGCCATTTTTGGGAGGTCCGGTCATCCGTTTTGTGTGTTGTTTTTTCTATTGGGTTCTAGAGATCTAGAAGAACATGACGAGATCCATCTTGTAGCCTAATGGCACTTCTGCAATGTACTTTTGAGCTTTGAATAGAAATAAATAAGCCACTGAGACAAAGGCCCGAAGATGTAGGCAATTTTGTGCCAAACTCCATTATCACTTCTCCTGTTATGGTTTGTTGTTCTTATTGCTTTAGTTCAGATCTGTATTATGTATTATGGCTATGATATATTCTCTCATCTTCATCCTCTTTCATTCAACTTCATAAATGGTTAATTAACACATGCAATTAATAACTCAACCACAATCATTGAAAGATCTTTCCGGATCAGGGATAGTAAATGCTCCCAATATCATTTTGGGTGGGGATTTAAATTTTAACCTCTCATTATGAGAATTTTGAGGTTCTTCGCCCCATAAAAAATCATAACATATTTTCTTCTTCTTGATATTATGGTAGCTGCAGGAGGTATTTACCTCCACGTGTAAACCTGAAGAGAATAGAATATTCTGGGAAGAAAGAAGAAACCCTAATTAGTTGGTTAATAACCCTAGAAGGCAAGTCGGCTCAAGAGAATGACTTGTATTAGGTTATTAACCTCCAAGAGAAGAATTGAACTAAAGGAAGTGTTATATACTAAAGAATTAGCACCCATAATGAGAATTCGGCCCAAGCAGTCTTCCAGAAATAGTATAAATACAGGAGGCCAACATTCATTATGGCCAAGATTATCAGATCTGCAGAAGCACACTTGTGTGCACTATAGTTGGCCAGTTAGTGTGCAAGTTTGGAGGAGAGTTGTTTTTGCAGTTTTTGTAGCTAGCAAATTTTGGTTTTGGCTTGGACTCTCTCTTAGTTATGGTTTGGACTCTCTAATCAACTCTTGTTATTTTTTCTTGGTACTCTATCCTTGGAGAGAGGTGCACAACCTTTTTTTGGCTATCAAGTCTAGGGTTTTCTTCTGGAATCTATCTCTGTCAAGGTTAAGGTGCTCGGGGATGGCTTCAGCCTATGGTTAGGTGAAAATATTGATGTATTGTCTATGGTTAAATGTTCACATCCATTATATTCTAACAAGTTATGGGCCCACACTATCTTCAGACAATCTAACCGCTGGAAGATAGATTGGGAGGATTTGTTCAGTTACAGTTGCAACCAGTTTTTTCTACAACAACAAAACCCTAAACCTCTCGTTGAGGCACCTTAAGTGAAGGGATTGAACGAATTCCTAGATAGACTAGTGCACCCTAGCCTAGCACATCTCATGTTACTCTCAACAATCTAAGATGCCAAGTTTGTGTTTTTGGACAAATCTAGGGTTGACCAAGTCAAAGAAGCCATGACTTACTCTATGAAGTCAAAAAACAAGTTAGAAGGGGCTTCTAACTTCAGAGCATGGAAGAAAAGGATTGATCTCATCCTTCCCAATAATAAAGTGTTGTATATCATGAAAGGAAAGTTTGTGGAAGCAGCGTTTGAAGAAGGAAAAGAGAAGGAACTACAAAATGTTGCAGTTATGGAGAAGTTCAAAGACAATGACATCAATTCCATGAGAATAATAGTGGATTAAATAAAAGACCACTTTATACCCTACATATCCCATCTTGATTCATCTAATAAGATGTATGATGCCCTAACAAACCTCTTCTCATTCATAAACATTGGACAAGTAATGAGTCTAAAGAATGAACTCTGTGACATGAAGATGAATGATGATGATAGCATAACATCATACTTTGTGAGAATCTCTTAGTTAAGAATTCAACTACAAGCTATTGAAGAAATCATTTTAGAGATGTAACTAGTAAATAGAGTACTCAACAATCTTCCCAAGACATGGGATGCATTTTCCGCAAGAATTAACACAAGGAAGGAGTATCCTACATTTGAAGAACTTTGGACTTGCTTTGCACAAGAAGAATCAAGTATTAGTGAAAAAGATAAACCTCAAAATAAATACGACGATCAAGCCTTCACAACAAGATTCAATAATTTTAGGAACAAAAGGAAGTTTATCTCAAGGAAGAGGCCAAATCAAGAGAAAGATATGTTAGAATTACAATGCTTCAACTGTCGACAATATGGTCACTACAAGAATCATTGACCCGAGCTAAATAAAGGAAGGAGACACATGAATCATCATTGCCGAGGAAAGGAAACCCTCAAAGAAGTCCAAACATGATAAAACAAACTTCTTCTTCTAAGACAAGGTAACGATATTCTTCATAGTTCTTGTACATACCATGTTTACATAGTTTCTGTATATATCTTGCATATCTATTTCTTAGAACATAAGATGTTCAAAGATAAACTACACCTATGGAAGATGAACAAAATAAGGACTTTCTATCACATTCAATACAAGTCAAGAAATACACATGAAAGGATGAAGTACATCAACAACCCATGGTAACAATTCATGTGGAAGATATTACATAAGTAACAACTGCAAGATAAGACGAAATCATAATCAATATTGAAGAAACCTAGAAGAAGTAAAGACATAAAGAAGTAAGAAATTAAGAGGAAATTGGAAAATGATTTGTGACACTTTGCAGAAGGTAATAAGGATGAAGACAGAAGCATGGACTCTCCTAGGTGGAGGGATCCTATTATATATTTCCAAAAGAAGAGCATGCATTTGTGCATGAAGCAAGGATTAGGAGGGAGCTAATCCTAAATAATATGATCCATTAAAGATGATATAGTATCTATCCATGGTAACAACCATGAAAAGAAGAACGTGTTCAATGTGACTTTAGAAGAATCCTTCTTTGAAAAGAAACCTTAAAGTATCCTTGGTTGTCCATCCAGATGATGAAAGAAAGAAGTTGGAATATTTAGGGCATGGAATCTATAGAAAACTCCATGGACCCAAGATCTAAAGAGAAACATGAGGAAGAACATGAATATTCCAAGAGAGAGAGAAAATCCAGAACAACCAGTCATTATATTAAGAATCACAACACTATTAGCCTGATCTGAACTCACTAAAAAAAATCAAGTAGAGGAACTGAAAGTTGTGATGAAGAACAATGTAGGGAAGACTTATGAATATAAGCATTGCAAGATCCAGAACTAGAGGTTCTCCCAGATGGAGGGATAAAACTATGATGATTTATTTGTTCCAGTAAACCAGATATACCTCTACATGAGCCATTATATCTTCTACAATATCCATGGTTTAGATTTCACATCAGATGAATGTAAGGACTGTTCTCCTCAACAGAGTAAATGAAAAAATAAACATATGTAGATAAACCTCAAGGTTTTGAGGTATACCAGAAAAATAATCTTGTATGTAGATGGAAGAATATCTTGTATGGATTCAACCAACTTGGTGAAGAGCCTCCAATGCACAGTAGAAGTGTGGTGAAAAACCTTATATAATAGAGATAATATATCAGAATTGTTACCCATAGCTCAAGGATTATGGATTGCCAATCCATGAAAAATCTCTCATGATGGAAGAAGAAGTAACACTTGCATATGTTCCAGTTTGACCCTTGCCATGATGTTATCAGCTAGCAGGAAACAAAATATGAATCGAACAATGATATACTATATTGATCAGAGCTATATGAAGCCTTCAAATAAAAACAATGTTTGAGAAAAACCGAAGTACATTGAGATCAAGAATTACATTATCCATGATGAGGTCCAGAGAGGAGAAGTGGTTCTCCAATATATCTCCACAGATGAAAGAGTTTGCATACTCAAGAAACGAACTGTAGCTCATGGAGATGACTTCCTTATTGAAAAGGAAAGAGATGAATCCTAGGTTAGGAGGGACCACTGATGTGTTATTTATTTATGGACAATCATTTTTCAAGTTCGAAAAATGGTCTAGGATGAGCAGTTCCTTTGAAGTGGTTTGAGATTTCTGACGGATAGGAATTTTCTAGTTCATAAAATGGTCCAGATGGAATGGTCATTCTAGTAATGAAAATGGTTCGATGGATTGTTGATGTACCATAGATAGCGATTCCCCTTGTGGACAGCGTGGGGGAATGGTCTAGGATAGAATTTCTTCTTGACGATCACTCTCAGTAGTGTTCAAGAAGAATGGTTTGCCTCAAAGACAGTCATTCCTTTGAATCTCACAATTGTGATCGGTTTCAAAGAATGGTCTATTTTGGAGGTTGGTGCAAGACAATCATTTCCTTAGGAAATGGTCTAGACAGACATTCCCTAGGGAAAATTCATTCTCACTAGGTTGCACTATCTTTAGTGTCAGAGGAATGGCCCAGATAGGTGAATGGTCCAGGTTCAAAAATTAGTGACAGGCATTCCGTAGGGAAAACTCATTCTCTCCAGGTTGCACTTTGTTTAGTGACGGAAAAATGGCCTAGATAGGTGAATGGTCCAGGATCAGAAATCGAGATATTTATTCTTCCTTGCTTGAAAAGAATAGTCCAGATAGCTCACCATTGATGTTTTGCCTTATGAGGGAAGATGCTCTTCCATATCTCACAGATGTGAGTGGAATAATGGGCCAGATGATTCAGTTTATATCATAACAATGTTTTATGTGTAGGTTGATATCAGATGATATGATTGTTATGGAGAATGTATGTCTCTGGATAGTAGATGTATGCTACTGTGGTGGATGTGTTCTACTAATTGTGACTATATTTCACTGATCAAGTATTTGTTTGCTACTTGGTGTGGTAGTGTACCACTGGATTGTAGTTGTGTAGTACTATGGATAGACACAATTGTGTTCTATTGAATGACATTGTTTTGATTGCCTTGAATATTGTCAGTAGTGTTGTAAATGATTATCAGCTAGATGGATGATCAATGGACAAATATTCCGTAGATGGAAAATGGTCTAGGACATTTATTCTTCTAGGACACATGTCCATATTAGAAGAATGTTTCTTGTGTCACTCTATGGAGTGATTAAGTTATCCATCATCATGTCTGATTACTCAAATGGAGTATGGTTTCGACAGATGATGCAGTTGATGACACTAATAGTGATGATGGTTCTCATGATCTAATCATAAGATAATATATACAACTATGTTGATGCTACCAGTTGAATGGTATGTTTGTTCTCAAGACCATTACCTTCAATATCTCCCTAGCTAGGAGGGAGTGTTTATATTGTGGTAGCTACAGGAGGTATTTACCTCCACATGTAAACCTGATGAGAATAGAATATTATGGGAAGTAAGAAGAAACCCTAATTAATTGGTTAATAATGCTAGAAGACAAGTCAGCTCAAGAGAACGACTTGTATTAGGTTATTATCCTCCAAGAGAAGAATTCAACTAAAGGAAATGTTATCTACTAAAGAATTAGCTCCCAGAATGAGAAGTCATCCCAGGCAATCTGCCAAAAATAGTATAAATACAGAAGACCAGTCTTCATTCTGGCCAGCATTCTAAGAACTGTAGGAGCACACTCGTACGCACTGCAGTTTGCCAGTTTGTGTGCAAGTTTGGAGAAGATATGTTGTTGCAGCTGGTGCAACTATCATATTTTGGTTTTGGCTTGGACTCTGTCTTGGTTATGGTTTGGAATATTTGATAAACTCCTGTTATTATTTCTTGGTGTGCTATCCTTGGAGAGAGGTGCGCCACCTTTGTTTGGCTATCAAGTCTAGGGTTTGCTTCTATAATCTTTCTCTGTCAAGGTTAAGGTGATCGGGGGTGGCTTCGGCCTAAGGTTGGGTGAAAATATTGTTATATTTTCTATGGTTAAACGAGCACATCCATTATATTATAACACTTCTCTCATTAGAATGAGTAATTTCACTTAGTAGAATTGGAGCCAACTAAATTGTTTCAAACATGGAGGAATGGGTGAAAACAAAAGGACTTGGTAGCCAAAAGGCTAGATAGATTTATGGTTCCTCAATTTAAGGGTGGTGATAGGAGGTAACTCAAATCACATTCCTATTTTTCTAGTGTTGGATAAAAAAGGCTCCATACCTCCTTCCCCAATGAAATTTAATCACACCTAGCTTTGCGAATCAAAGTACCAAATACTTGTTTTGTCCACATCGACTATGTTGGTAGAGGAAGAAATCCATTCTAACATGGAACCATTTTCTATAAATATTTCCAATATAAAAAAGGAAACTTCAAAATGGGTGAAGTCTTTATATAAGAAAGAGACTAAGCAACTTCATGAGGTGGAATCTAGTATTGGTTCTTTAATGATCGATCAGATGGATAGTTCTCTTTCTAGTGAAGAGGAAACCATGTTGGATGATTTGCTAAAAATAAATAATGAGTTATTATCCAATGAGGAAAATAGATGGCATGTCAAAAGTTAGGGGACCTGGATATTGGAAGGGGACAATAACACAAAAAAATTCCACAAATATGAAAACTCTTAGAAGGTAGTTAAAAAGACCAGTCAAATAAATGTTAGGAATGGTTGACTAACGTCCTCCTTTGAAAAAATTGCAAAAGTTAGAAAATACGTTTTCACTAATCTCTTTTGGGAGCCATTAGGTTTCCCAATTGGTGAGATCCTAATGGATATAAATCATTTTCCGAGAGCCATCGATAAGGAGATGAATTTGTCTCTACAGGAAGAGATCACAAAAATGTAAATCTTCACAACTTTATCTTCCTTTAAAAAAATAAAAATATCTTGTCTTAATGGGATGTTAATTGAATTTTACCTTAGATTTTATGAATTTCGTAAATATGACATTTAAAAAGTGGTGAAGGAATATCAATCATCTTGGAAAGTAAGGGTGTATTTCAATGATACTTTTCTTTCTTTAATTCCTAAAAAGAAAGAGGAACTCTTCTTCAAGTAATTCAAACCAATCTCGTGTTTTAATATGATGTACAAGCTCATAGAAAAAATAATCACCTCCAATTTAAAGCCTATCTTAAGGGAAATTGTTTCTAAGGAATACTATGGTTTTCTAAACAAGTGTCAAATTCATGGTGTGTTTCAGGCTTGAACTCTATCAAGAAAAAAAAAATGTTTCCTCTATTATCATGAATCTTTACCTCTCCAAATCTTATGACAAAGGAAATTGGATTTTCTTCAGGCTTTCCTTGATTCAACTAGGAATGAAATTAAACTCAAAGAAATGGATTATGGGATGAGTAAAATCCTCATACTTTATTGTTCTTATTAACGGATATCTCTCAAGTTATTTTTTCATTCTTCCAAGGGTCTCCACCAAGGATGTCCTCTATCTCCTTTATTGTTTCTCATAGTGGCTGATAGTTTGGGTATTCTCCTAAAATGTTAGAAGCAATGAGTTTCTCAAAATATCCGATTTAGAAATTATTACAAAGTTAATCTTTGTTGATGATGTCATTTTTTTTGGTGTAGGAATAGAACAGGAACTTATCCACTTTAAATCATTTTTTCCCTCTTTCTACACTACCACGTGGATACAATTAAATCATAATAAGTCAATATTACTGTTAATTAAGTGGAAGATGAAGTTTTATAGTAGGAGGTAGAAATATTTCATTTTCAATGCAAATTCATCAAGGAGGGTCTAAATATTTGGGATTCATGCTCAAATCAAACTCTTATTGTTTCAAATACTATCTTTAGCTAATAGAGAAAATTCATGCGAGATTCTCAGTGTGGATAAATCGTTGGATATCGTGAGGGGTATTACCTTGCACAACTCTATTCTCACAAGAATTATAGTCTATTGGGTGTCGATGGAAAAATCCCAAAAGGGATTTTAAATAAGATAAGGAAGACTTGTCTCAATGTTATGTGGTCTGGGCGAAAGGATGCAAGAGGCATCTTGTTGGTGAAATGAACAAGATTACATATGCTTAAGGATCTATGTGAGTGGGGAATCAAAGATATTTTCTAGTTTTTCAAATCTCTATCCTCCAAAATTTTTTGGAGGCTAGCTCATAATAAGAGATTATGGGGTAGAATAATGTCTTCTAAGTACTTACTGGGGATGTCCTTTGTATATTGGTTTAGACATCCTCAAAAATCGGTTGTGAATAGATCAGTTTGTTGGAAATATCTCGTCAATGATTTTCCATTGATTGGTGATTGGAAAATTTGGAAGCTAAGAAATGGGAAAAACATCAGTATTGGAGAGGATCCATGGGTTAGTTCTGGAGATGGTTACAAAATCTTCAAATATTTGGTGGTTGATCTTCACAATTGTGGCATATTCTCTCTTTGGGATCCTAGGATAGGATAAGTAGACTATATTGGTAGAATCACGTGGAAATTGATTGTACAGTTAGATCTAGAGGGGGATAAAGTTGTTGAGTGAGAATATTTCATGGGTATTCTTTACTCAAACCCTATTTATTTACAAGAGGAGATAGAAGACTATCCCATCTGGGAACAAAATGAAAACTAGGACCAATATCTACAAAAGTGGGGATACTTGGTCCTAGCACAAAAAAATGGTGAAGGAAACATGAAATGGTGGTGGAAGTATATTTGGTCCATGCATGCTCCCCAAAAATTGAATATTCTAAGTTGGTTGTCAATGGAAAATAGATTTCTAACATCGGAAAATGGGTTAAAGAGACGTTGGATCGATTATGGTACATGTACACTATGCATGAATAATGAGGAATTGACTCTCCATATATTTGTTTTATGTTCATTTTAACAACAGGTGAGAGAAACAATTTCAAAATTATTGAAGGTATGTTTACAGGGGGGAAATGGTGATCTTGAAGGTTGGCTAAGATGGTGGAAATAATCTCATATATCCAAGGGTATTCAATGCATTCCTCCTTTTAATTATATTTTATTTGGTGGTCTAGGAATATCAAAATTTTCCAGTATTTGTATCCTCCTCTTAAGGTGGTGGCAACTTTAATCACAAGAATAACACTGGAATTCAAATCAGAGATAAAAATTCATAAGAAAAGGACATCAATTATTTCTTATTTGGTCAAAGGAACAACTTGGGGATTTTTCAATGGGGCCAACCAAGGATATCCTTCATCTTGTAGAGAAAGGATGGTCGTGTATATATGAGCCTCTCATTTCTACAAAATCTAATACACCATAGGCTAAGGTACCAAGGTGAAGGTTGAACTCTTTGCTTTGTGGGAATTACTCTTTGTGATGAATACACTTAGGAAAGAAAAATTTCAACTGTTAGGAGATTCAATGACTATGGTATATTGGGTTAAGGGTAAAGTTCAAATTCAGGTGTCAGGTATAAATCATTTGATGAGACAAATCTGTGCATTCTTCTATGTTTTAGAGTGATTATCAATTTCACACGTTTACATGCATTTAAGCACTATTTTTGAATCCCTTTCAAAAGAGTCCCTCTCTTTGGACAAATGCACTCTTTGTATGCATGAATGTTTTGAGGGGAAACCCTATAACGAGATGACTTTCAGGCTATAGAAACATAGTTTCTTTTTGTAATGGATGAAATGTGGATAAAAAAAACATTATAGATTTTTTTTGATACGGGTAAGTAGTGAAGACAAAGTAAGTAGTTTCCTTTTGTAATGGATGAAATGTGGATAGAAAAAATACTATAGAAATTTTTTGATACAGGTAAGTAGTGAAGACAAAGTAAGAATAGAGAATATACATGAATAGAGATTCATCTTATGGACTATAATATGTATAATTTTTTTTTAATAAAATATATTTTTTTTCTTTCTTAGAAAAAAAAAAAAGGTTTGTTACTATGTAAATAAGCATTATAATGTAAATGATAAATCATGGAATTTCCAAGGACATGAAATATCATTACCTATATGTATTTATATACACACCTTATATCTTGTATGATGTCAAGTAAATATGTAAAAATTGTAGTAAATTATAAATTATTTATTATAGATATATTGAATTATGTTATTTAGTCATGATGTTCTGATGAAGTGGACCCCCATATTCACTTCACTTGGTCAAGATTTTTTTTTCAGCTGTTTTTGTTAGACATGGTCTTATGTTGTCGTTGATATCAATAGGGATTAATATAGGTCTATCATCTAGATAATCCCATTTAGACTATAACTCTATTAAAATACCCTGCTATATAATTCCAAAATAGATTTGCAAGAGCATGAAACTTGATGAGGCTATTGCATATGGAAATGCAGTGAAAAATGCTATTTTGAGTAGAGAAGAGCATATGTGAGCTCTTATAAATTGTGGCAGGAAATTGATAATTACAATATGGTATACAGTATTTACCAGGATCAATAAAACATTAAGAACGAAATATCAATATAGCATAGAAAAACCTCAGAAAAAGTACTCACCGCCTTGAAAAAGAGATAATTTTAGATAATAAGCCTCTTTGAGGGGGCAACCTCCTTTTACCCCACTTAAATGTTCAAGTACAAGATTATTCGAAATGAAAATGTCTCCTTGGTATATATAGGAGACTAGGAGGTATAATTACAACTAATGTCTTAAAGCCGACATAAATAAAATAACATTACTAATATAATATGCCCCAATTAAGGGGTAATGAGCCAATATTAGGGCTTAACAT
>SNQJ01S0066405.1:14194-40116 GCA_010110895.2 Picea sitchensis | reverse complement strand
AGAAGGAGGAAGATCACTCATGATGCGAAAGGTCCTTTTGACACCCCAGAAGGAGGTGGAGAGTTCAGTCCAAAGGACCAGAATTTTCAGGACTGCTTGCAAGACCAAGTACAGGGTATGCAAGGTCATTGTGGATAGTGGTAGCATGGACAATCTCATTTCAATCGAGATGGTAGAGAAGCTGGAGCTGGAGACGATTGATCACCCGAGCCCCTACAAAGTTTCATGGCTATAGAAAGGGCAGCAGGTAACTGTCACTAAAAAATGCTTGGTTGAATTCAAGATAAGAGGATATAATGATAAGATATTGTGTGATGTCATTCCTATGGATGTTTGTCATCTATTGTTGGGTAGACCATGGCAATATGACAGGTATGTAATTCATGGTGGGAAGATGAATACATATCCTCTAGAGAAGAATGGGAGGACACACATGTTGCTTCCAATAAAAGATAAGGAGGTAAAACCAGAAGGGAGAAATACTCTACTCCTCATGAGTGGGAAGGAGCTTCTTACGGAGGTGAAGAAGAAAGAAGATCCACAATTCTCTGTGGTCAGGAAACCAAGGATGTTTTTGACTAGCACAAGAGTAGACGATTTTCCAGGAGAAATTCAGGAACTACTGGAAGAGTTCGATGACATCATAGTGGATGAATTACCTCATTCGTTGCCACCGATCAAAAGTGTGAGTCATCACCTAGACCTCATACCAGGAGCCAGTTTGCCAAACAAAACTGTGTACAGATTGACGCCGCAGGAGAATGAAGAGGTTAAAATGAAAGTCAATGAGTTATTGGACAAGGGATTAGTTAGAGAGAGCTTGAGTCCATGTGCTGTGCCAACAGTACTCAGTCCAAAAAAAGATGGAGGTTGGAGAATGTGTACTGACTCAAGAGCCATCAACAAGATAACCATCAGGTACAGGTTTCCATTGCCGTGGATGGACGATTTAATGTATTGCTTGAGCAGAGAAAAATACTTTTCAAAGATTGATTTGAAAAGTGGATATCACCAGATTCGCATGAGGGAAGGCGATGAGTGGAAGACAACCTTCAAAACCAACAAAGGACTGTATGAATGGCTTGTCATGCCATTTGGCTTGACAAATGCACCGAGTACCTTTATGAGGTTAATGAATGAAGTCCTGAGGGAATTCATCGGGAAGTTTTTCATTGTGTATCTGGATGACATATTAATTTTCAGTAAAACCACAGCGGAGCATCTGAAGCATTTGGCTACAGTGATGCAGAAACTACAGCAGGAGAAGTTGTTGATTAACATGAGGAAATACTCATTCATGAAGACAGAGCTCATTTAATTAGGGTTTGTTATTTCTGCAAATGAATTGAAGATGGATCTAGATAAGGTGGAGGTAATCAATAATTGGCCATCATCGAGGAACATATTTGAGGTGAGAAGTTTTCATGGACTGGCTAGTTTCTACCGAAAGTTCATTAGGAATTTCAGTGGAATCAGTGCAACGATGATGGACACAGTGAAGAAAAAAACATAAATCTTTTCACTGGACTGATGAAGCTGAGAAGAGCTTTAAATTGTTGAAAAGGAAGATTACGGAACAACCAGTTCTAGTGTTGCTGGACTTCCGCAAGACATTTCAGGTGAAATGTGACGCAAGCAGGTTTGCCATAGGAGCGGTCTTGAGTTAGGAGGACAGACCGATTGCATATTTCAGCGAGAAGTTGAATGAGGCAAAATAAAAGTAGTCCACGTATGATAAGGAATTCTATGCCATCATATAGGCATTGAAAAAATGGAGGCACTATTTGATTCCAAAGGAATTTGTTTTTTATAGTGATAACCATGCATTACAATTTGTGACTCAACAAGAGAAGTTGAATCAGAGGCATGTTAAGTGGGTCAAATACATGCAGAATTTCACTTTTGTAATTAAGCATATTTTGGGTACTGCTAACAAAGTGGCTGATGCTTTGAGTAGGAAATGTTTGCTGATGCAGGAGTTCAAAGTCAAGACGTTAGGCTTTGATGATCTCAGGAACATGTATGTAGATGATCAGGATTTTAAAGAAGCATATGGAGTAGCTGAGAAACCAGTTCTCAGAGATAGAAGCCATTGGATAAAGTACGTGATCCAGGAAGGATTGTTGTTCAAGGCCAATCAATTGTGTATTCCAAATTGCTCCATGAGGGAGAATTTGTTAAAGGAGAAACACAACAGAGGCTTGGCAGGGCATTTTGGTCACGAAAAGACATTTGCAAAGCTGAGAGAGTCATACTTTTGGCCAGGGATGCAGTCAGAGGTCAAGCAGTTTGTAAACAAATGCAGAATTTGCCATCATTCAAAGGGAAGAAAGCAGAATGTAGGATTCTATCAACCATTACCCATACCCGAGAGGCCGTGGGACGAAATTAGCAAGGATTTCGTATTAGGATTGCCAAGGATACAAAGAGGATTTGATTCAGTCTTTGTGGTAGTGGATAGGTTTTCCAAGATGGCACATTTTATCCCATGCCAGAAAACCAACGATGCGATTCACATCGCGAACCTGTTTTTCAAGGAGGTCGTTCGACTTCATGGCTTACCCAGAAGTATAGTTTCGGACAGAGATAAAAATTTCATAGGGAACTTCTGGAGGACATTATGGAAGAACATGGGGACTAACTTGATGTTTAGTTCTACCTATCATCCTCAGACGGATGAGAAAACAGAAGTAGTGAACAAAAGTCTAGGAGACTTGTTGAGAAGCTTGGTGACAGAGCACCACAACCAGTGGGATAGTATATTGCCACAGGTAGAGTTCGCATATAATGACTCAGTGAATAGGAGTATAGGATAGAGTCCATTCCAAATTGTGTATGGCATGCATCCGAGAGGAGTTTCTGAATTGAGGGATTCAGAACAGAATGAGACTAGGAGCGCAAGTGCAGAAGAGTTCGCAGAGGCGATGAAAGAACTTCACGGCCAGGTGAAGCAACGACTGCTAGATTCAAGTCACGAATATAAGCGCAGAGCCGACCAATGAAAGAGACAACTTTAGTTCAAGTTTGGTGAATTAGTTTTGGCACACTTGAGGAAAGAGAGGTTCCCGAGGGGAACATACAATAAATTGAAATTGAAGAAAATTGGGCCATCTAAGGTCTTGAAGAAATTGGGGGAGAATGTTTATGAGATCGAGTTACCAGATGGAGATGGGGAAGCAGAGACTGGAACTGATCTGCCAGTGTTCCAGTGGGCGAAACAGATGCCAGTTGCAGAGAAGCCACAGATGGAATGCATATTGGATAAGAGAGTGTGTAAGAGGACTAGGAGGAAAGAACACTATGAGTATCTGTTCAAATGGAAGACAAAGCAGAGACACAGAAACATGGGTATACCATGCAGGAGCTCATGGACAGGATCCCATGAAATTTTTCAAGCGAGGGAGTATGATGCAGGAGCATCGCAAATATCAAGCGAGCGTGGAGCAAGCGCAACGTATTTTTTTGAGGACATGATGAATTGGTTGAAATTTTTTTTGAAGTTGATGCGCCAAACCTTTAATGAAGCCATTTATGAAGGAGAGCCTTTGTATATTGTATTGGACCTCGAGCGATTCGCTCTCATCCTTAGTAGATAGGAGGCATTTAAACTAGTTAATGCACGTAGATAGACTTGAATTCATAGATTAGACAGTTTAGAAAGAAGGAGGGAAAACTGATATAGACACCCTCATTGTAGATTGCAGCATTAGCATGATTATTGTAGCAGGAAGAGAACAGGAGGATAATAGAGAGCTATAGAAGAACATCCATGTATAGATCTTGAATTAATAGAAGAAGTTGATTCAAATCCAGGGGTTTGTGTCTGTTCTCTATGTGTTGATGTTAAAGGATGTGCTCATGAGTGTTTATTTTCCTGTTATGCATTTTCTTTATTTTTGTGTATGTGATTTCATGTTTGAGGTTGAAATCTGAGGGGAAGAAGAAATGATTTTCAATTGTTTTTCTATCTGAGTGAGGATTCCTGCAAGGAGTGCAGTCGAAAATGTCCGCAAGGAGTGCGTTGATGGAGGCTCAGGTAGTTTAACATTTGTTCTCGTTCACCCATAAGTGAAATTGGGTTACTGGAATCATGCAGGAGTGCGCAGGTTAAGGGAGAGTCTCAATTGTGAATCTGAGCAGAAGCTTTGAAGGACTGCTGCTGCAGGTGTGCGTAGGGTCGAAGAAACTGAAACACTTGAAGTGTTTGCAGCTTTCCACAAGGAAGGCATGCAAAGGGTTCTCTTTTTCTAAAAGACTAAGAAGTTGGAGGAAGTTCAAGAGGGATAAAACCTTCAGAACCTAAGGAAGGATTGCACAAGGAGTTCATGTCGTGGAGCATCAAAAAAGGAAAAAGAACCAGTGCTCCAGGGTTGCACACAGGAGGACGAGTGAGCGCAGAGGAACACTTGGTTATTTTCAAGAAATCCTCAAGGAGGAAGAAATCGACAGTCAGGATCTCGTGGAGGGGATTTGTGAAAAATCCACCAGCCATCAGATGCATCAGAGTAATGAGGAGGTTACGGACACACCAAAGGGTTAAGCTCAGGAGGATCATGAGCTGTAGGATCATTGTTGGGTTTCCCGTCAGCCATTTGATTAGGCAGAAGTTGCATTGGGGTTAAGTCCTATTGAGCAGAGGGAAGTCCCGAAGAGGCATCAAGATATTGTGGCATCGGAGTTTCAGAAGCCAAGAGACCCGAGACCTTTCGAGTCTCGAAACACTGAGGAAATCGAAGCCGTGGATCTCGGGGCGGACATGCGTCAGAAGATCCGAGAGGAGTTGGGGTTCGACACTTCGTGAACCCTGGGACAAAGAAAATGTTGCATCAGGAATCGCGATCTCACGATGTTTGAAAAGGTGACGAGGGGATAGTGACGTGGAAAAGTCAACCCTTACATGCATCGGGGATCGACGTTTCGTGATTCTCGGGAATCATAGTAGCCGAAATCGTGAAACTTCGAAACACGGTTTCTTAACAGGCTAAAAGAGTGGGCCATGGAGGAGTAGGCATGGAGGACAGGTGGCGTACCGTATTGAGGTTCGGGAAAAGGTATGTCCCGAGAAGGCATGTGTCAGGATTTGCAAATTCGTGAACTCCAAAATAATGATGGGGTATAACTATTAAAGAGTTGATCATTGCGTGTGTCAGTGCAACGACATATCGGGAATCGGTGGTCGGTGAAGCGAGTTATTTGAAATGTCACAGGCGCCAAAATCCTGATAGGAGAGATCCCGATAAGAGCGGGAATGAGTCGGCATTTGCCATATCGGGTTTTGAGGGATCGCGAAACACAAACCACGCAACCACAGGACTCATGAAACTACGAAGTCTGATTTCCCGATTGTTAGGGGAGATCTTTTGGAGAGCTGCTGTGGGTGTGGAAAATTCCCGATAGGGATTTAGAAGAGCTTTTTAGTTCTTCGGGCTGAGGAAGGAGGAGGATCCTGTGAGCGGACGTGCCTGAGGGTGTGCCTGAGTGAAATACCCCAAGGGCATTCGTCAATCTGAATGATAAAATGGTAAACTCATACTGTCTCAATATCATCTTAAATGTGGTCTTAGGGATATCATATTCCTTAATATGTAACTGGTGATATCCTGATATCAAGTCAATCTTAGAAAACATTGTTTCTCCCTTCATCTTGTCAAACAATTCATCTATTCTTGGAAACAGATACTGGTTCTTGATCATCGATTTGTTCAATTGATGATAGTCAACAGAAAGTCACCATGCTCCATCCTTCGTTCTCACGAAAATAATTGGCGCACCCCAAGGTGACACACTTGGACGTATAAGTCCCAAGTCCAACAATTCATTCAATTCCATTTTCAAGTCTTGCAATTTTGATGTCAACATTCGGTAAGGAGTTCTTGCAATAGGCTCAGTTCCAGGTTTTAAGTCTATTATAAATGCCAACTCTCTTTCAATTGGTAAACCTAGTAATTCTTCTATAAATACGTCCACAAACTCTTGTATTATAGGAAGGTTTTCGAATCCTTCTACCTCTCCCTTTTCATTTAGTGCTAACATTGCATATAGCTTGCATCCTTTACACATACTCTTTTGCAATTGTAGAGAAGAAATAAACCTTAATGACACTCTCTAGTTTCTTACTACAATTACTCTACTGTATCCAAAATCATCTATCAAACTTAACTATTTTGTCTTACAGTTAAGTATTGCATCATGAGATTCCAACCAATCCATGCCTTTCACTATGTCATAAGATCCTAAGATCATGATGTATAAGTTCGTCTTTGTTACAAAATCACCCAATTTAATGCTACAGTCTGTAACCTTTCCTCCAACTTTTAGCTTGGTACCCGATGCCATTTCTATGTATCTGAACTTCTCCTTCTCAACTGCTTTTAACTTAATTATATTTAGCACCACACTAGAGATAAAGCTCTTTGTAGCACCTAGAGCTATCAAAATACTATCTTGTGGGCCTTGCCCAAATCTCCAACTGTAGTGGGTCTTGATGATCTGGCCACTATGTCCTTCTCAATTCGACAATATCGTTGGTAATGTGGCTCTCCACATGTCCAACACCTAGTCCTTGGTTCAGTACTCCTGGTCCCCGAAGTAGAATTTGTTGGCCTAGCAGTCTGTGATCATGGTATGTTCTGTTGAACATGCATAAAATGCTGTTGTTGTTGTGGATGATGCTTCTTCTTCTATTGTGGTCTTGTTTTGATGAGTTTGTCGACACGGTGTCGTGAACATAGGTCCTATGGGCGTATCTCGCTGCCCATAAGTTTGTCTGGTTGGTGTTTGATGCCGATGTGCCCCTGATGTCATCTATCGAGTCAATATAGAAGGAGTCATTCCCTGACCCCCACTATTCATCTCTTCCTCAACTATGAGGGCCTTCTAAACTGCATTGTGCAACATTTGAGGCATTAGGATCCTCACTTTTGCACAAAGGTTTAAGTTAAGGTCGAACACAAACTTGTTGGCCTTTAAATTCTTTGTGTTCAGATGTGGAGCATACGTAAGTAGCTCCATGAACCTAACCTCATACTTTGGCACCATATGACCACCCTGTTGTAAGGCATTGAACTCATTAAGTTGTCTCTCAATGAATACCTCAAATAAATACCTCTCCTGGAACCATTCCTTGAACAAATCCCATGACACATCTTCAACGACCATGTTTATTTGAGGTAGGAGTGTCTTTCACCAAAGTAGATCACTTCCTTTCACTTGGAATATCGTCATACAGACCTTCATGTTGGAGGTGTAATCACGAAGTGTGAAGCACATCGCCATGTTCTCCAACCATGCCTCAGAGGACAAGCCGTCTGAGGCACCTTAGAACTCATGAAACTTCACCTTCTTGATTTCTCTGTGTATACTGCTACTACCAGCTGGAGCCTTCTATGAACCCTCATTGTGTACAAGCACTCTTCCCTCATCACAATCCACGTGATTGATCAATTCCTCTGACATCCTCTGGAAGGATCTCATCATACCTATTACATCTCCCACAACAACCTGCTCCTCCTCAATAGTTTTTTCTTCTCCCTCGGGGTTAGACCCATCTGGTGTGGACACTAATGGAGGTGTACCACCTCTTTCGTTAACACCACGACATCTACTTCCCTTACATCCTATAACCATAATTACCTACGTGGACAATTTTCAAAATTTAATTAGTGACATATTTTCAATCATTTAGTTAACATAGTGGAAGGTGTAATGGTCCAATGTCTCAGCGTTGAACCTACTCTGATACTATATGTCACTTCCCCTCCATACACTACATAAGATAAGCTAATATAACGAAGTAGCACATAATTTAAAAAAAAAAAAAAAACAAGCTAAGGAATGTTCATTACGACAATTACATAAGCAAGGAAAAATAAGTTACAATGATAACAATAGGTAATTGATCTATTATTAATCAAAATAAACATCTCAACAAAGTCACGATACAATTACCAAGTAGAATTTTAATAGGTATAACATGTGAAAATCAACAACATTAGATCACACGAATGTTAGCAAGAATAACAATGTATACTTGCCCCAATCCTAGTCTAAATCCGAGAACTAAATTACCTCATCGCAATTACATGCTTGCATTCATAATTTAGATGAACAACCTTCCAATCACTATCACTATGATATAAACATAAATGGATGTCGCAATTACATGCTTGCATTCATAATTTAGATGAACAACCTTCCAATCACTATCACTATGATATAAACATAAATGGATGAATACAATAAAATCCTCCATTAAGATAGTCTTAAATTATCTATACAATTTCATTCAATAATAATATACCTTATCTATACATCCTTCACTAACATATATTACTTATGCATCACCCATACTTTCATAAATGTACGTTCAATTTATTTGTGATGTAAGACTCTTCAATTAATATTACAATAACAAATTAAGAAATAACTCATAAAATTGAATATTATATTTGATAAACTAATACAATATATCTTATCTTACGGATAGAATATTTAGCGGTATAACCTTTTATCCATTATTTAATAATTACATAAAGATTTCAATCTATTAGAAAGGCAATGAATTCATTCACCTTTTTGTTATAATTGAACTATGAATTACATGAACTAATACAATTATTCATCTGAGCACAATTAATGATATAGAATACCCATAATAAAGAATGATCATTATATAAAGAATAATCATTATTATAAAACATATTCATTATAAAAAGAATGCTCATCATGTAAGGATAATGATCTTTATATAAAGAATAATCATTACTACGTTTAGTTAATTCTTATTAGAATATTCCCACAATACTTCACATTGAATATACTTATTCTTATGAACTTTGGAACATAAGTAAATGAAGAGTGGTATAAATTGATATAAATTATAAAACTAAATTAAACACAAGCTCCCAATAGTAAAGTTGATAATCCATAACTTCTAATGACCAACTAAAATTTCCTTTTTAGATTATTCTAAAAAGGATCAGGATTCGCCAAGGGATAAATTATTCTAGTTTGTTCTCCCAATCCACTACTCCAGCAACAAATAATGATTCGCCAGCGTTAGATGTCGGCCATCTTGGTATCATAGTAAATTACCCTACGCTCAATTTTAAGAGATGTTGCCATTGTTAAAAGAAGATGTTGGAAGATGTTAAAAGTTTACATAGACAACCATTAATGTTCATTGAAATCATATAAGGGAATGGACCCGAACCTAAGTGTAGTTTACTATCTCTTACGGCACGCTGTGATAAATGATAATTCCATCTCTATGGCTTCTTAAATCAAGGAGGTTTAAGTGTAGTTGGCTTAGGGTCAAGGATTGTTTTACTGGTGTAATAAGGACTAGATAAGTGGATGCTCAGTGAACGTCAGAGATAATTAAGTTACTTCTAGTACGATGGGAAAACTCTTCCGCAACATTAAATTTGAGTGACATCCTTTACTAAAGGAAACATTTGAACAGAATCTGATGAAATGAAAGATCAAAAATAGAGAGGAAGACCAACATTAAATAGTGAGACAGTCACAAATCACAAATGAATTTAAACGTTGGTTTATTTACCAGACCGTAAATTGAATATTCCAAGGATCAAGATTTTTGGTAAAAAATGAGGAAGGAAAACTAATAAGGATTCCAAGTTGTACAAGTAATTATAATTTTTATTTTATTTAAAAATCCAATTTCCCCTACATTCCCTAAATGTGTTCCTATTTTCTCTCTTACTTGTCCGTTTGTTCCTCAAATTCTTATTTAATGAGTGTCTCCTAACTAGATCTTAGTTAGAGTTGATTTAGGAGTATTTTTCTAGTTAAACTTAGTGGTAGCTTGATTCTAGATACTATTCTATGTGTACACTTATTCTCTCATATTTTATTTCCATTTATTTTTTTATTATTATTTACATGCACGCATGTGCATTTTATCCAACCTTTAAATTGTATTCCCCTTTTTCCTGGAGTTTGATTATTATCCAATCTTTTTAACTTATGTCATAATTCATTTAGTTCTTTAATTAAATTTATACTTAGAGTTAGTCTTATACTTTTGTTAGGCTTTACAATTCATAATTTACTGTTTAATTAATTATTTATTCTAACAAGGTTCAATCATTTCAACAACTTCTAGGCCACCTAGATTTATTAACTCAGGTCGTAATTCTATAATGGTCCCTTCAAGATACACCTACATGCTCTAAGGGTGACACTCGCCTTAGACTGGTTTTGGAAGTTTGTCCGACCCTTGGAGTCAATACTCCACTCGGTCGACCTTGTGAGAGACTAAGAGATTCTAAGGAATAAGGACTATGCCTTATTGCTCATCCTTTAGAAATCTTTGTGAGCAACTGTCTCAATCTCCTCTCACGACATCGTGGACCTCTCGAACTAGTTAATTTTTAAGATATCATTCAGGTCATGTAAGGAATGCTAGTAGGTTGTGAGAGAGACACTACCACACCTCTCCCTCAATATATGGTTTTTGTGCATGGCCCCTTTAGTCTTTATGTAAGTTGGATTAGCAAGCATCGTCAATCCTGCATCCACTCACAAAAATAGTGTCAATAATTCATATACATAAATCATACTAAAATCAATCATACATCACATGTGCATAAAATGAAATACCAAAAAAAAAATGCATAATTACATCACATAATTTTGTGAGGGATTTTGAATTTTTAAATAAAATAAAAAGGTAAATTGCCTGTACAACTAAGGGAGAGTGTAACAAGTGTGTGAGTAAATAATCATAATTAAATTAATTAAAAATTAATTATTTGTGCATGAGGACATTTGTCATTGGGAATTTTTCTATAAAACAAATGGTATAGAAGATAATTGGATCTCATTTTTTCTTGTATTGTTATGCTACCAAAATTTTGTGGATTGTGTTTTACTTGTGAGAGTTGGGTTACCAAACTTGTAGAAAGAGTGGAAGCTCTTCCTTGTGAGGAAAGCCTTTGAGATTTTGTTGATGGTTTTTTTTGTGTGACACATTTGTGGCTCAAGGGGTTAAGGGGGGAGAACAATACCCCTGGCGTTGGCTGGGAAGCACTGGTAAAGTTTATGTGATTAGCAAATGGGAGAAGAGAAGGAACGCAAGACATTGAAGGACATCCTCAACTCACCATCTTCATCGGTTTCGGTATTTATATTTCTAAAATTTTTAATTGTAACAAAGAGTAAATTTGTATATTAGAAATTTAATTGTCACCGATGAAATGTGTTGAAAATAAAGAAAGTAATTTTTTCTTGATCGCTATACGATAAATGTAAGTCCAGAGTTAGATTTTATTGGGTCGCTACAATAATTCATTTAATACATGAGATTAATTTTGTCATGGTCGTTGTATAATATTGTTTCTTCCTCAAATCTAAAACTTGTGGATTTGCTGTAAATCAAATTGCATTTCGAAAAGTATAAATTCATTAGACCTTGTAATATCGTTTTCCCTTCCAGCATTTTCAAAATTTGTATGACCATTGTAATATAATTGACAACCGGAATTTAGAATATCGTTGGGTTATCTTAAAATATTTACTTTTTCTGAAAGTTAGAATTTGTTTGGTCATTGTACTCTATTACGAATCCGAAAGTTCAATTTGTTATGGTCGCAGTAGATTAAATTACATTTTTTTTATTTGACTTTCGTGAAGGTACTTGCGGATTGATTGCAGATACATTTCTAACTAGTAGTTTTTGTGCAGTGTAAAATTCTTGCAAAATTCGAAAGTGAAAAACTAAATTTTTTCCGACGTCTAGAAGTGCATAGTCACTATAATCCTGAACTTGAATCCCATTATGATCGTTACTTTTTATTTAAATCCTGGAAGCTAAAATTTGTAATCGCGTTTGCAGTTCGAATGAGAAGTTGTTATGGGTGCTGCAGTTTTAAATTGCAACTCTAGAAGTTGGGAAAATGGTAGTCACTGTTAAATATTTGGGTAAATCGAAATTAGGACTTGTATAGTCGTTGCCTAATTGTTGTGAAAAGTTGGATCTATGATTAATCCTATCGAAATTCTTTTAATCATGTCGATATTGAATTGTTGATTCCTATCAGAATATTTAATTACTGAAATGTTTAATATATTAAAGAAGGATATTTAAAATGCAAGACAGCCACTTGAATAGTGGTTTATGAGTCTAAAGCCCAACGATAGTTAACAAGATATTCTAATTAAGTTGAACCCTTGGAAAAAAAATTGTTGTTGATACGTATCAAAACTGCCTTCCGGAAACTACTTCCATTGTTAATATACCTTAGATAGAATTCTTGGTAATTCTTGATAAAAATTCACACTTGAACTACATGATAAAGAATTCCAAGGAAATAAACAAGTGCAGACATTTTAATAAAATAAGTGTTGAGAATTAATAAATTGAGATTTAAACTTAGAAATAAAAAAACGATAATATTGACGTTAAAATCGTGTATTGATGGTAGTGTGGTAGTGTCTATTAGTATTTCCCTACGGATAGAAATACTAATATTCTCTAGGGGTGAGTTCATCACTACGACTTCTGAGACCGACGGAACTCTAGCTTATTAAATTGAATGCCACTCTCTCTTGAAACGAAGGAAATAAAAATATATAAAAATTTAAACTTGTAATTCAGCGGATTATGCAAAGTCCAAATCACAATGGTTGTTAGCCATTGTCAATATGTTCCAAATATTGAGAATGCATATAAATTGTACCTAAATTTTGTTTACCTATTGATATGTGTAATTACTCACCACTTTAACCAATACAGTAAGCTTTATTGGAAGGAAAACTATAGTAAATAATTTTGTTGTAAGCCCCCGGATGGGGTGACACGCAGCAAGGAGGTGACACCAGGCTTACCACTAAGCTTGGGTTTAAATGTCGATGGTCGCCACCCACGCATCCGCATTTACGATGGTGGACGGTCATAGCAGAAGCATAACGATGGAGAGACTCCTCCCTCGCGCGACCATTTACGACCTTGGCGTACTCAGCATGGTAGGGGTTAAAGGCGGTCAAGGGATCTCAGTGTCTGGTTATGTGTTTTCATATGCTCCGGCTTCGGCTCTAATCCTCGCTTGGAGGCTCTAGTGCAGCTCTGCGTTCCTCTTGCCCTGGCTCACCACCCTTTCGTTACATCTTGGCAAGGATTTTCCAAGCAGTTTGTCTTCGTGTGTGCCGAGACAGAGCCAACCTGCTCGTGCTCTGAATCGGCCACTGCCCGCGTTCTGGCTTTTGTGCTTATCTCTGCACACGCTCTGCACTCTCACACACCCCCAGGAAACTATGGTTAGAAAAAGAGGAAGACCTCGCCGAGGCTCAGCTTGGAATGCCCACAAGGCGCAGCGGCGATGGAAAGATAAATTTGAACGTGCTCTGGCAATGGCGACCTCCATGCTTCAGAAGAAGGATTGGGTTGAGAAATTGGCGCTGCTCACCACCATCGCCGAAACGGGAGTTGGCTGCAACAAAGCGGACACAGCTAGGAAGGAGGATGGAATAGAGGATATGTATCCCGCTTGTATCGTTGAGGAAGACCCGAATCTGGAGGACCTGTCGATAGTGGAGGCGCCCCGTGCCACAGTGATGACTTTCAGGGAGGAGAGCAAACCCAATTTGAGTATGGATGAAGAGTTTCCTGGCTGCATTGTGGAAGAGGTTCCTTGGCAGGACCTTGAAGCGACATTGGAAGTGGACAACAATCGTTCGATGGGAAAGGATGCAGAGGATGGTGCGAAGCAGAGGGAGCTCGACGACGCGGATGGCGGTCTACATGGCTTTCTCCTCCGTGCGGAGCACCTGTCTCTAGTGTTCGAGCTTTGAGGCCACATGTCTGACCTGGAGCATCGTGCCCCCCTCATGGGCCAGCTCTTGGACATGTTTCTCGATGCTTATTTCAACGTTCCAGCTCGGCGAAATTGCCCCCTCTGTTCACAGTATTTTTCCATCTCGGCTGGGTCCACGTGGAAGACTGACGATGGTGATAGGTCACAGGGTACCTAGGTTTTTATGCTCTCTTGGTTTTTTAGTTTTTATGCTACTGTTTTACGCTCTTCTAGACTATAGACATCTGTCCTGGTTTCCTCCGGGCAGGACAGATGCTACTATCATACAATTGTTATTTGCTCTGCACCTATGTTGGTTTTCGGTAATCGACAACATTTTTGGTGACTCAGACCCATGACACTGTATATCTTGTTAAAGTTTTTTGTTAATCTAATATAGCAAGCTTCCCCTTTTTATTTAAAAAAAAAAAAAATTTGTTATAAGCTTTATTGGAAGGAAAACTATAGTAAAAAATTTTGTTCTTCATTGTATTCATGAAGAACTTTTGTTTAAAATAAAACTGGATCTTTTAAAAATTAGTTCATTCAAAGTTCTACTTATATTTGAATTAGTAGGAAATTGAATCGAATAAGGATCTAAACTAATAGGGATGGGGCTCCATATTTAGAATTAGAAGTCTTATTAAAAGATTGTTATCCTTGGTTATCCTATAACAAAATTCACATAAATAATATACTAGCTACTAACGAGATCTTTGAAAAATCTAAGTTTACTAAGTATATATGAATTAGATATTTTTTGGAAAAAAAAAATTAAGCTTACTATATTTATGCATTCGTTACTGGGTGTGAAATTTATTTATGTTTGTGTACCGATGATATGTTACATAGAACATAAGCAATAGTAAAATTTCCAATAGTGTCGTATCAAATGTTGAAATATACATTTAAGTAGTTATGTGTGTTATTTTAAGTAAGAGATTGGTTGTTATTGGTATTGGAGTAAAATTTCTAATTGTCATTAAGATTGATATTTTACTTAGAAGATGGTTGGAATAGATCGTTTCATGGGGTTGATTATTTTGCGTGGGGTTGATGAGAAATCTTACAAAGTAGTTTCTTAAGATGTGAATTTGTCTAATGAATTGAAATTTTGTACTAGTATCATGAGTTATTGAATGAATTTATTGTGTTATGATTAAGTATTTTATGGTCAAATCTAATTCTGAGTCAATATTACAGTTGGATATGAGAATTATATACCTCCATGTTCCTCATAATAGTCACCAGTCATGATACCTTAAATAGTCAAAATCAATCAGATGAATCTTGGACTTCATTGTTGATTATGTGTCTTGGAAGTCCTAACCTTGCAAGGTAGGTGGGGCAAGGTAGACACCTTTGATATCTTATGTGATTTGGTTGATATATTATTAATAGTGACACTGTATTTGATTATTTGTGTGTAGTGATGTAGATAAGAATATAATATTAAGTATTGATGCATGTCTATGTCACGCATCACTTTTTCTAAAGAAATTAAAAAATTAAAAAATTTCCCTCTACTATACTCACTTGCTTTACGTCTTAATAGAGGGTCTGTATAGGTAGATACCTTGGCATCATTTCTCTTTTTTAATGATCTCAGTACCTTTTGGACAATAATCTCGTCTTTTAGCTCTTCTCCCAATGCTATGATTGAATTTACTATTTCATACACTCTTTGAAAATATTTTCCAATGTTTTATTCCTCTTTCATCTTCAAACTCTCAAATCTCCCTATGTATGTTTGAAGCTTTTATTGCTTAACTTTTCCATATCCTTAATAGATTACTTTAAGTTTGTCCCAAATTTCTTTTGTTTATTTACAATGCATCACTTTTACCAATATGAGATTTGCTAATCCACCCAGAATTGCATTAACAACCCTTGAATTATCATCACAGAGTTTATTTGCAGCAACATCTGAAGGTGCAATGTAACCATTTACCACAAATAGCCAAACATTTCATCCAAGAGCCATCAGATAAATTTTCATCCTTATACTACAAAATTCATAATCATTTCCTTTGAACAATGGTTCTTTGCTGGAGGACATTCCTTCTTGTTGATCCATTTGTTTTCTCAGAATATGCCTTCAAGTGGTTAGAATGTGGTGAAGGAACCTTCTCTGATATAAATTGTTACAATGTGTAGGAGACACCAATCTCTCTTCTTTTGAGCACCAACTCAAAGAGACACTAATCCCCTATGTTATATCACCAACTCTAGGAATCATCAACTCCCTATTTTCAATAACCAACTTGAGGAAGCACCACCTCCCTTGCATCAGGGTTTAACCTTTAGAGGACTCCAATCCTCTCTTGATCCTGCCTTTCACCCTTACTTCATGTGTATGTTTCAGGTTTCATATACTCTCTTAGACTCTATTTTTTTTTAATATTTTGAATTAGACCATAGAGACATTTTCTTTCCACCCCAATTTCTGGTTTATATCATATTTCAATAGATATAAGATTGAACCATTGTGTCTTTTGACAATGAACCATTACACATCTTCATTTAATTTTAACAATAATTCTGACATTTAGTAGTTGATTTTAACTTAAAAGACTTTAAATTCTTTGTAAGTTATTTATCATCCTGGTTAACTGGTCTAATAGTTCAAACTTGGAATTATAGATCGACGTACTCATGGGCTCACATGTCTTTCTTTTCATATCTATTGTCATCAAAATGCACCTTTTTTTTCACCATCTACAAATTAAATTTTTCTTAGAAATATTTTATGTAGTGGGTTCACGGACCAATGATCTCATGGGATCACGTGTCTTATTTTTCATCTATGTTATCATCAAAATGCACTCCCATCTCCTCTACCTCCATAATGAACCATACTTGGTCATTTTTTGGATTTTCCTTGATCGATTATTTAGTTTTAATCAAGCGTTCAGTGGATGATCCACACTTACGCTATCCTTCCACTATACTCAATCGGATGATCAAGAAATATATTGAACGATATTAGACCAATGGTCTTTGGGGTTCTGGTACTCTAGGACTCTGGGATATTAGAACTCTAATGTTTTTCAACTTCCCGGGAGTTATACCTACCTAAGGGATTAAAATATCCTTCCACTGCTTCATCTAATGTCTTGCATTACTCTTGATTTATTCCCTCAATCTAATGATTGGTGGGATTTCATGGCATCGACACTTTGTAGCTTTGTATCTATGCCTTATCTTCAATAATTGTCGAAGTGGTGAAGTTCTCGAGTCGTCAAACTTACGCTATCTTTCCACTACTTCATGAATTGGTTGAGAAAGGTTCCTGATAGATCCTTGATCTACGACTCACTTGATTTCAAGATTTTATGATTTCATGCATGTGCCTTGTCTCCAATAATCACCGAAGTGGCAATGTTCTCGAATCCTAAAACTTTCTATCTCCCACTTGACTTCGATCAACGACGAACGATGATATGCATGATCTAATGGTTGAGATTTCTTTTGAATTTAAGGTGAGATTATACTAACAATCCTTATTGACCTAGCTCCTTGATCCAACGATCCAGATTTCTCTTGACCCCAACTATTGTGATTGATCCTGAGAAAAAGGGAATGGTCATGATTTCATGATCCTTTTGCATAATTCTTTGTCTTCTATGCGATCCTCACGCTACCTCCCCTGAAATTTTTTGTAACATCTAGATTTCACTGACCAGATTTTCATAACACTGATTATTCTTTGAGGACACTTGTGTGCAAGTGATCTGGCTAAACATGGTACCTTATGATTATTTGATTTTATTTATGAGATAAAAAAATGTATTCTATAATGGAGTATTGAATTTGATATGTTATTAACATCGATGTTAATTATTGACAAGAATTATGATGAGGTTTCCTGAGTGTATAGGAAAACATGAGACGATGAGGATGATGTAATCGATTGAATACTTTTGACTCTAGATTGGTTCATGGAGTGAAGTATTGACTTTGATTATGAGAACTTGATTTATTTACACATATATTATAACGATGATTTCAGTTATGGATTTCTTGTATACAAGTTATTAATATTATTTCTTGTTAGTGGATGCAGGTATAGTAACGCTTGCTAGTCCAAATCACAAAATGGAGTAAAGGAGTCATACACAAAATTCAAATATATTAGGGAGATGTATGATAGCGTACTTGTTACAGCCTAATAGCACTCCCGTCGTGACCTGAACTAATGTTTAACGACTACCTTTTTCCTGAAAGGTTCACGATGTCATGAGGGCAAACTGAGATAGTCTCTCACGAGGATTTTTGAGGCACGTGCAATAAGGAGGATTCCTTATTCCTCAGTAAGCCATTAGTCTCACACAAGGTCGACAAGTGTAGTATTGACTCCAAGTGTTAGACAACTTCCAAACTAAGTCAACATGGCGGGTGACACCTTGGAGCACGTAGGTGCATCTTGAAGGGTACTTTGCAGGTTAATCTAAAATGAAAATAAACGAAATGAAATGCGAATAGAATTTAATAAAAAATTAGAAGACTTTAGAGGATATATTGAATACTTAGATTTTGTTCGAAAAGAGAATATAATAATATATATTATTTTATGAACATGAACATAATAAAACATAAGTACACATTCTCATGCCTAATTAAATTGTAATATTGGGCCTAAGGGAAATTGGACTAAATAAAATATAGAAAAGAGAGAATAAAATGTAAGACATGTGCACAATGTGTGCATGAATTAAATAAAATAAATTATTTTCATGAGGAAATGTGGTGTCAACTTAAATTTAGAGTCCTAAGTCAAACTAGAGTCTAAATCTTAACTAAGAGAAGAATCATAATCAAAATCCAATTGTAAATTAGTTAGGAGACACAATAAAGGGGAAATTGGGGAACTAAGAGACAACTAGGAGAAAATCTAGGAACTAATTGAGGAGGTGAGGAAAAATTCAAATTTTATTTATTTAAAAAGAAATAAAACATTTGCAACTTGAGGTAAGTGTGACATATGTTGAGGGTGAATAATATCTAATTTGATTACTAAAAATTATTTAATTATGCATGAATTGACAAGTGTGAGGAAAAAATTTCTTATAAAAAAGAAGCGAGAGGAAGGAGAACCGGACCAATTGCGGGATGACTGAAATGATGCCAATTTTTCATGTGACTAGTTTACTTGTGCGAGTTGGGCTGCAAGCTTTGAAAGTCTCTCCTTGTGAGGACAAGCTTGAGCTAGATTTTTATCTGAAATTATGTGTGTGACCCCTTTGCAGCTCGGGGGGATAAGGGAGAAGAAGAGTACCCCTAGCATTGGTTGGGAGGTATCGGTGAATCTTTCAGTGGATTGGAAAGATTGGAGAGGAGTAACAAATGTTCAATGTAGAATCAATGGATTGATCCTTGAGAGATTCTCTAAGAGGAAAATTGACGACTTCCGGTGAACGGTAACTTTTTATTGTGCATTGATTTTTGTACCATTATATGTATATTTAGAATTCGGTCCTTATAAACTAAAAAAAATGATGATTCTTGGATTTAAATTGGGTTAAATTTTTGGGTGTTACATATGGTATCAGAGCAAGATTCAAACTCAAAAACATATGGTGCAAATCTCCATTATTGCTATTATTCTTATGGATTCTTTAACATAACACGATGTAGACAATTTAGGCTACCAACCATATTTTCCTTTTTGCATGGGTAGTGGTTTTTATTTCTTTTGCATACATGCATGATAATAGACTTTGAGTATTTATGTAGGATTGTTCACGAGATCTTGTCGTGCATGTTTAGTCAACAATTAATCCGACTCAATTCGACTTTAGAAAAACTAAATACCCATACCCTGTGAATAGTTCCATTCTCAAAATTTTAGTTTCGATCAGTCAATTGAGAAATTGAATGAATGGTAAAATCGATCCAAATAATCCAAATATGAAATATTGACCACCGAAATATCATTTCATTCAATTGGATAGATTTTACTAAAATTCTATTTTTGTATAGGCATATCAAACTTGGTTGCAATCTTGATCGAATATGGACTACCTATATAAATTGTAACCTTTCCGCTCAATGTCCGGCTGAAACATGATTTTTCTTATTTTCTGTTGTTCGAGGAATCGAGAACTCTATCCAAAACTTAATGCATCCTTGTTTCCATCTATAAACTTCTAGGAAGGGCTTAAACCAGTGAGTTCTTCTGGCGATCTCCAAGTTTCGATGAAGATTCACAAGCATTGACGGGGAGTGACGCAAATTCCGGCAAAGGGTGGATATGCTAATTTCATCAATCCCGGTGGCTGTAATCCTCACATTACGTTTGTTAAAATAATTTCAATTACCCAATATTTATAGTATTACTTTCGTTTCAAATTCCCTCTTTAATATTTAAGTAGGGGTACGCAAGCTTCCGTTCTTATGAGATCTCACAACATCATTGGAGAGATAAAAATAGCAATTCCAACTCATTTAGACAAATAGTTCGTCTATGATTGATTGTTTTTTTTTATACATCAACTTTTCTCGTTGGTTATATTGACCAATATTTATTTTATGATGATTAAAAAATATAGTATCTTATTTGTATACTTTTTAGTACTTTTTGATATTTTGAGACAACTTATGATAACCGAATTATTGAATAGTAAGTAAAAGTGTTTTATTAGTATGTAAATGATTAATATTTTTTTTGGTTATGATTGATAGTTTGAAATGTATATGAATTATAAGGTTTGTTTTTGCATAATGACACTTGTCATTGAAAATTTGATGCAAGAATTGAGATCGTATTTGATTATTTAGACAATCATGAGAAATGAAAGTTAATGAAATGACAATCTAGTAACAATGAAAGATTTAATGGGTTAAAGAGGAGTGAGTGATCAAAACCTTTATACGATGGTTTTATGGTGATTATTTGGTCGTCTTGCTCCAAGGACGTCGCCTCTTAAGGGGGGGAGAAATGTAACACAATGAACTAAATAGCTCAAGAGAATAGTAGTACAAGTACCAGATAGTACACATCAATGAAGTCAAAATTGGAAGAAATGTGTATATACTTTAAAATAGTATTCAATTACACCTCTAAGAATAGTTAACCTATTAATTGAATGAAAGGATGGAAAAATGAGTACTAAAGATAAGGATTTTAAGTAATGTAATAAATATATATCCGATAAAGTGGTGTTATGGAAGAATGGTAAAGGACGGATGCAAATTTTTTAATGATGATAACTTATTGTAGTCCTCATAAAAACAAGATTAAAATGACTATACAGTCTAAATAAAGACTATGACTATCGCGAAGCAAATGTTGTCAATTAACTAAGTGAGCTAAATGATTGGAATAATGATACATAATAACTTTAAGGAATTTAGAAAGATAAGATGTGGATGATTGGAAAATATATAGAAGAGATTTGTGGTGATTGTTGAAATTGTGAAAATTCCTCGAGGGGAAAGGAAAATGTTGAAATTTTAATAAATCCTATGGTGAATTTATGTAACAATAATGAAGAGGTGCCTCTTTCAAGTGGAAATATACCTTAAGGACATTGATGAGTGGATTGAGCAATATGAATTATAAATAATGATGATTGTTAAAGGTCATAGTGATGACCTATATAATTTTAAAACTATCAAAGGGAGAAGTTATGAACTAGAACAGTTGTAATTGGAATGATAACATGTGATGAATTAAGAAATGTTTAAAGATTTAAACATTCAAAGGAAAATTTGTCTATTTTGGCAAATGAAATAGACCATGTGATAGGAATACAAGATCATAGTATTAGCGAATTCCACTATTCTTGGTATAATTTCTTTAAATTATAAGGGGATGGTATAGTCCACATTCTTCCACTTGGGAGGACGCACATGAGATGCGTCAATAGTTTTCATATTTATTTTGAAAGTTTGATCTATAGATTAGTAGCAGCTATTTCTATTGTTTTCATTGTTAAATTGTACAAACTTTGGGCCAAATTTTAAAACAAGAGGGCATGTATGTAACATCCATATTTCACTGAACACATTTTCATAACATTCATTATTCTTTGAGGACACTTGCGTGCAAGTGATCAGGCTAAACATGGTACTTTATGATTATTTGATTTGATTTATGAAATAAATAAAAAATGTATGATATAATGGAGTATTGAATTTGATATATTATTAATATTGATGTATAACATTGACAAGTATTATGATGAGGTTTCTTGAGTGTGCAGGAAAACATGAAAATATGAGAATGTTGATGGCATTGAAAGAATACCTTGGACTCTGAATTGAGTCACGGAATGAACTATTGACTTTGATTATGAGCACTTGATTTATTTACGCATGTATTATGATAATGATTTCAGTTATGGATTTCATGTATATGATTTATTAATATGATTTATTGTCAGTGGATATAGGCATGGTAATACTTATTAATCTAACTCATATATAGATTAAAGGGGTCATACACATATATCATATAGATTATGAATAGTTGTTGCAACATCCTTGTCATAGCCTAAAAATGCTCCTATAGTTAATTGAATTGAAGGTTAACAACTACCTTATTCCTGAAAGGTTCACGATTGCATGAGGAAAGACTGAGACATTCACTCACAAGGATTTATGAGGGGTGTGCAATAAGGAAGATTCCTTATTTTGCAGTAATCCCTTAGTCTCATACAAGGTCGACAAGTGGAGTATTGGCTCCAAATGTCATACAACTTCCAAACTAAGTTGACATGGCGAGTGATGCCTTGGGGAACATAGGTGCATATTGAAGGGCATGTCGCAGGTTAATCTAAAATGCAAATAAATAAAATTAAATGTCAAGATAATTTAATAAAAACTGAGAAGACCTTAGAGGATAAATTGAATAGTTATATTTTGTTAGAAAATAGAATATAATTATATATATTATTTTATGAATAGGGACATAATAAAACATAAGTCTAAATGCTCATGCCTAGTTAAATTATAATAATGGGCCTAAGGGAAATTAGACTAAATAATATCTAGAAAAAGGATAATAAAATGTAAGACATGTGCACAATCTGTGCATGAATTAAATAAAAAGAATTTTTAATTAAACGAAATTATTTTCATGATGAAATGTGGTGTCAACTTAAAGTTAGAGTCCTAAGTCAATCTAGAATCTAAATCCTAACTAAGAGAAGATTATTAATCAAATTCCAACCGTAAATTAGTTAGGAGACACAATAAAGGAGAAATTGGGGAACTAAGGGACAACTAGGAGAATATTTAGGAACTAATTAAGGAGGTGAGAAAAAATTCAAATTTTATTTATTTAAAAAGAAATAAAACACGTGCAAATTGATGGAAGTGTGACATGTGTTGAGGGTGAATAATATCTAATTTAATTATTAAAAACTACTTGATTATGCATGAATTGATAACTGTCGAGACAAATGTTCTTATAAAAAAAGAAGCGAGAGGAAGAAGAAGGGGACCAATTGTGAGATGACTGAAATGTTGTCAATTTTTTCATGTGACTAGTTTATTTATGTGACTTGGGATGCAAGTTTTGTATAAGAAGTGGAATCCTCTCCCTACAAGGACAATTTTGACCTATTTTTTTATTTGAAATTTTGTGTGTGACCCCTTTGTCGCTCGGGGGGATAAGGGGGAAGAAGAGTACCTCTAGAATTGGTTGGGAGGTACTGGTGAGTCCTTCAGTGGATGGAAATATTGGTGAGGAGTAACAAAGGTTTTGATGTATAATCAATGGATTGATGTTTGAGAGCTTCTCTAAGAGGAAAATCAACAGCTTCCGGTGAAGGGTAAATTTTTATTGTGCATTGATTTTTGTATCATTATATGTATATTAATAATTGAGAATCTATTGGTCCTTATAAATGAAAAAAAATTGATTCTTATTAAGTTTAAATTGGGTTAAATTTTTGGGTGTTGCATTTTCCTTCAACCTCTTTAAGGTCTCAATAACTGCACACTCCTCCTGCATGTAGATATTTTGTGCATTAATTGATCTGCTTCCCTCCTGAGATTTGTATTTCATAACATAAGGCTCCAAATACCTTCTCTATCCTAGATTACACCTGATAGGACTCTCTCTCTCTCTCTCTCTATGGCCTGATTTTTCATTGTTTGACCACCATTGCTTCCTCCTTTTAACGATTTCGATGATTATCCACCTAGAAGAAATAATTCGAGAATTTCTCTCTCTTTCTCTTGATAAGAAAACATGGGTTTTATGTTAAGCCCTAATATTGTCTCATTACCCCTTAATTGGGGCATATTATATTAGTAATGTTATTTTATTTATGTCAGCTTTAGGCCATTAGTTGTAATGATACCTCCTAGTCTCCTATATATACAAAGGAGACATTCTCATTTGAATCATCTTGTACTTGAACGTTTATGTGGGGTAAAAGGAGGTTTCCCCCTCGAAAAGGCTTATTATTGATATTTGGTTCTTAACATATGGTATCAGAGCTCAAGGTCTTAGGGTTTCGCTGCTACATCTAAGACACCTTGGCATTTTTTCTATAACTTTTTTTCTACAATGTTTCAGAAGGAACGGCTTAGAATGTATTTATCAGACGGATCAAGTTATGTTGGGTTAAAAAATAAGCTCCTGAGGCCTTATACTTTCTGAGATACAGCCTATACAAGATGGGTTTTTGGGGTTTTTTAATGTTTCAGATCGTGAAATCAGGAGGGTATTTACAGAAATTAGTAAGGTATTTGTGGTAAAAAATTCAACTTCTAGGTCATCTTAAATTTGTAGATACACCCTGTGTAAGATAGGGTATCTGACTAGTCCTATTGACTAGTCGCAAGAAGGTGTTCCAGGTAAAACAATCATCACTTCTTCCTAGAGTATCCAAATTGAGTGGGACTAGTTTCATTGGATCGTGGATAGTATTTAGTATTTCTGGTGCGAGTTTCATAATTTAATATCAATTATTTTGTGCGGGCAACACTATACAAGTGAGATCTCCTGGAAAGGCCAAAAATCAACAAGTTGTGGGGAAGTTACCATAAATTCCACTTGGCACATCCAATTTTGATCAGACCTATGGCATTGTAGAGAAGAAATATCAAAGAACTACATAAAAGAATGTTTCATACCTAGAAGGGCCGAAACTTGGGAGATACAAAAAAATAAATATTGTCTAGCAGAGACACCTCAAAATCAAGGTTCAAAAGTGATACTTGGCCAACATGCCACCATAAAAGGGAACTTCTACACCAAATAAGTATCCAGAAAATCCTACTTGGACTCTTGATGAAGGTGAAGAAATGCGTAGGGACATAAATGAACTACAAAAGAAGATGGATTCAATGGAAGCTAAGTTGGATACTAATATGGATTCAATGGAAGATTAGTTGAATACTAAGATGGATGGCTTAAAAGGGGAGATCATGGAAGTATTGAAAAATTTCGTAACAGAGAAGACACCTGAAAGTGAAAATGCATCCCATGAAATTCATGATGAGGACACAAGGAAGGTGAATCAAGAATGGAGAAACTCCAACTTTGGTTTGAAGACCAACCACGTTCCTAAGATTGATATGAAGAAGCTTGATGGAAAGGACCCAGTCACATGGATACTTCAGATGGAGCAATTCTTTGATCTCCATAATGTGCCACATACACAAAAGATATGAATTGCTTCTTTTTATTTAGAACCTAATCAATTTGTATGGTATTGATGGCTTTGTTCTCACAAATCACTCGTCACTTGGACAATTTTCATGGAAGAAATGATAACACACTATGAGGATACAAGGAGAAATACCTTCTTTAGCTAATTGATACATCTCAAGCAAAAGGGTTCAGTTACTGAGCACATTGAGAACTTCCAAAGATTGAATATAAAGGTAACCGATATTTCAGATGAGCACTTGATTGATGTATTCATAGGAAATTTAAAGGATAACATTCAACATGAAGTTCGCCTTTGGGAACCCAAATCATTGGAGAATGCATTTACGGTGGCAAGTAATGTTGAAAGTAAAAATATGGCTATGGCTACTAGAAGGACCAATCCTAACATCTATAGAGAGAACAATGCTCCTTCTTGTAAAACACCTCAACAATTGGAGGAAAGAAAAGAAAAAGGTTTATGCTTTAATTGTGACAGC
>SNQJ01S0066404.1:23163-38788 GCA_010110895.2 Picea sitchensis | reverse complement strand
CATCTAGTCACCACGATAGGGCAATGACCTTCAACCTCTCCTTGAGCTAAAGAAAATATAAAGAAAGAAAGATAAAAGGCAAATAAAGGGCTTGGAAAAACTGCATTGCGGACGAAAGTACCACACACCCTCTACAAAGGCACCCATGAATGAGACACTATGACCCCTAGTATGTCATGAGCCCTGTGCCCATTGAGTCTTGACCCCATCCACCTCATACACTTTACATGGCTTAGAGAGGGACCTCCTGGAGGCTCTCCTTGACCTAGCGCAAGATCTATCCAATAGGACACCTCGTCAACCCTCCCATACTAAAGCTTGACAAGTCGCATAGTGTCTTTGAGTTGTTAATTGTTTGATATGGTAATCTTTGATGCACATGCTTAGATGGCTTGTTTATTGATTGCATCCACTTGTCATGATGTTATGACTTGAGATCCTTGGAGGGCGTGTCCATTTGTTTTTCCAAGACCTAGTTGGTGGACAGTTTTGGGAGAACAAGCCTAGCTTGGGCTTCCATGGGGCTACAAGCCCACAGGTTGGATGTCAGGGGCCCGCATGCCAAATGAGAGAGAGATGACTTGGACGACCTTGATGATGACTTGGATGACCTA
This sequence comes from Picea sitchensis, assembly GCA_010110895.2. Lineage (NCBI taxonomy): Eukaryota > Viridiplantae > Streptophyta > Pinopsida > Pinales > Pinaceae > Picea > Picea sitchensis. The sequence continues at coordinate 38,174 of SNQJ01S0066404.1, read as the reverse complement.
TCCCACCCATTGTTTGTTAAACGACTTGCCCAGGAGGGGAAAAACGTCCCACTTTTGAGCATGACGTCATGGTATTGGAGTTTGGGCTTGGTGGTGAGGTGCCACTCACTTGCACTTGGACATTTTGAGGAGAAGAGGGTTTTCACCGAGAAGAGATCATCTAGATGCTTGACACATGGCCTTGGGAGGCCCTTCCATCCTTCTCCAGCACCAACGACCTCCTCAAAGTGGCAAAACATCCCCTAAAGGGGTGACGTCACCCTTAATTAGGGTTTAATTTGTGCAAAAGATGAAATTTTAAGTGAATTGTTTAATATTATTGTGTTAAGGAGACAAGATTAGGGTTGTTGACCCCTAATCTTGTGTTTTACTCTTTATTTTGTGGACAAGCCATGTTGGCTATTTTTTGTATAAATAGCGRTCATAAGATCYCATTTCAAATCATAACTTTCCTCTCACAAGAGGTTTTGGTCTGAAATTTTTGGCCTCTCTAGGTCTTGTGCACTTGTGAATGGCTATGGTTTTGAATGGTTGGTGGAAGAAGGCCTAGCGTTGGCTTTGGATGATGCATTTCTAGCTCTTGTGGTGATTTGTCTTGGTATTTCTCTTGATCTTGGTATGGTTTTCTACTATTATGCTATCATTATTTCAAGTTCAAGTGTTTTATGCTAGGAGCTAGGTGGGAAGTATAAGGGCATACACCGCCACCATAGCTTTCACCATTGTTATTTGCTTCATCTCATTGATCAAGGGTTTGCTAAGAGAAGTATAAGGGCATACACCCTCTTAGCTTAAACCCTAGCTTAGAGAAACTTGTCTTCGGAAGTAAAAGGGCTTACACCCCTAAGGAGGCAGCTTCTCTAAGCTCCTTGTGACTCCATTAACCCAATATTAAAGGCACTAGCCATTGATTTGTTGCATTGGAGATATAAAATTATTGCATTGGGAAACGTGAATTTCGGTCTTTTTATTTCTTACAAAAGTGGAATGTCTTCCTTGTGCCTTGGGCACCTCACAGCCACTAGAGCGTCCTGATCTAAGGGCTACTTATGGTTGTTGTTATAAATTTGCATCTTCAGCCATTAGGGCTGCAAAAACCCTAACACACTTGCTCAAATAACTCTTTATTCAACCATTGGTTTTTGCTCAAAGTTTGCACACTTACTCTACTTGTCCTAGTGCACTTTTTGACAACTTTTGAGGGGATTCCAGTGGCTGATTTTCTTGCTGTAAATTGAATGTTACAACCATAAGGCTGATATAATTTGCTGCAGACAAGTGTTTACAGCAGCCTTATCTTTTGTACTAGAATTTTGGCTTTTCATCTGGAGTTTAGCTAGTCTTTCTCTTGTATTTTCTACTTGATATCTAGCACTTATTGAGCAGCTTCTAGTATCATTTATTTGTCGATATATACTGTTATCTACTGCTGCAAATTAGGGACAGCAAGCTTAACTTGCTGATCCAACTAACATATACTGTTGCAAAGTCTCTTTTCTTGTGTCTCGAGCAAGTACACTCATCCGGAAAAGCACTATACTTGTGGGGCAGTCATTACTTAACTTGCAAGGCATCTCTCCCCACCATTCTTTCCATCTAGACTTGACCTCTAGGGGCTTCTTTTCCACTTCCCTCCATCTCCATCTCAATCCCCCTCGGGTCACCGAGATCGCCTCCCTAAAGTGACCTAGTCACCCTTAAAGTGTGGGACCTACATCGAGGTGACATTGGGTGCAGGATTTCCATAGTTGTAGCACTTGTTCCTTGGTTGGGTCGGGCTTTGCCCAACCTACAACTTGTGCCATAACAGGTCACACTAAGGTTTGTTACCAGTAATTAAGGTTTTTTTTTAAATACATCTTATATTAACAAGTAGATATTTACAGAGCTGAAAATAAAAGCAGGAAGGTATATACAATGGATTCTTATATGCTCTTCCTCAGCACTTCTAAAACAGAAATAAAGTCAAAATAAGCTAGGGCATCTAAATCTTTGTCATCCTTAATCAAAAGGTAACCTTTGGCAAACAATTGCATACACACCTCTTCCTGCCAAGAGTGACAAAAAGATTGGACTGAACTAACCTCATCAGGAAAAACATACTTGCATCGAAGCTTCCAAATCGTAAGTAAGAGATAAAGTACTACGGATTGTTAGTCACCAAACAATATTGCTCACCAATGAAGTTGCCCCAAGAACAAAACTAAGTGACAATCCTAAACATATTTCCAACAACTTCTAGCAAACTTGCAGTAACATAAGATGCACTTCACTATCTTTGATCAGCTACAAACTAGACAAGGACCGTCCATCCACCCACTTTTAGATAGGTGGGATTTAGATAGTTTAGGCTAGTAGGCAAAAACCTGAAGCTTATAACTAATGTGAAGCCACCAAACACTGTGTAGTCGGTTAAATCACCAATCCTTTGAATCAGAATAAATTCATCTGGCATTGAATACAGGAGACAAAGGATGCTTCCAATGTGAGAGAGAGTATAACTTTTTAGTGTCATCGCCAAATCTGCTTCTCAAATTTCCATCCCCAATCCCACCCTAAAAGTCAATGCATATCAGTATTCAACTTGTACAGTTCTTCACAAGGAATCCGCCCCATGATATCTTTAATAATTGGCTTGTTAAACAACATCATGGCCTTATGATGAGTTAGCAATCTCCAGTCCATCCAGTCCCTAGTCTCTAAATCCCAAAGATCCCTCCAAAAAAGAAATGCATTTCCTAGTTAACCCACGCACTTGAAATATCAGTTATTTAGCAATATACTAACCCTGATGAATCCAACTCTAGATAAGGAGCGAAGCCAAATCCCATGATGCACGACTACAAGAGAATTTCCACTTGACCAAATGGGCAACAAAATTCCAGGCCTCCCACATGATCCTACAAATGAAGGATCCAGAAATCTTAAAGAGATGCAAGGAAAAGAGTATATCAGATAGCCCAAAAGTACCTCGAACCAAAAGTAAATGTTGAGCAGATTGGAACTAATATGGCAAAAGGGTCTACCATGGAGCAAAACCTTCAAGACACTTGACCATCCATTTTGCTGCCAAAATACAACCTTGAGTCACAACATCAATAAGGCCAATACCTCCCTCCTCCTTAGGCATAGTACACACCTCCCAAAAAACCATATGTCCTTCTCACGACCATACTTGGTCCACTACAAAAACTTGAGGACCTTCTCCAATTTCTTGAACTTGACCATACTTGGATGCCAACAAGATACATAATAAATGTGAGAGACTTGTAGAGTTCATGAAACAGTTGTCAATTTGCCTACAAAGGGAAGATCCTTATACTACCATGTAAGACGTTTTTCCTAAAACATTTGGAGGCACCAATCCCACATATCCATGACCAAAAGACCTATGCAAAACATAATTCGCAAGTACCAAACAATCACCCCAGGTTGACCCAATTACATAGAGAGAGGATCCAAGTTGAGGAGTCGTCAATCCCAACCAACCAATTGTCAGTTTTCCACTCACTAACCACTGCCCTAGAAGAACTACAAAAGACATCCAAGCAACCCCAGTAGCCTCCACCAATATATTATCTAGATGAACTGAGAGAATAGAATCGTCAGCAAAATGGTTATTAACCATTTCAAACCCATCCAATAGAGAAATACCACGAATTCTTCCTTGCATCTACATTGATTCCGGTAAATATCCCAAGGCATCAGCAACTAAGATGTACAAATAAGGAGGAAGGAGGCACCCCTTCCTGATTGAATGATGCAATTAGATGCAATCTGTCAAGGTGTTCATAGAAACAAGGTGTTGTTCATAGAAACAAAGGCTGAGGCATTGGAAAAGAGTGTCTTCACCATGGCAACAAAATTAGAATCAAATCCAAGGCACCGAAGCACCCCTGTAACAAAGGACCAATCAACCCTATCATATGCCTTGCAAAAGTCAATTTTAAGAAACTAAGAGTCTTGGCCGTCCTCACTAGCCCATTCCATAGCCTTCCATGCAGGAATCATAGTATTAATGATGAACCTTCCCTGGACAAACCCCGTCCTGATTGAACGATGCAATTAAATGCAATCTATCAAGGTGTTGTTCGCAGAAATATTAGCTTTTATAGCTCAGGAGGTACTTTGCATGTTTGTCTTGTATGCGGAAGTAACCTTATATTTGCACTACTAGACACTTGACTTTGTAATGGGTTTTTATAAAGTTGTAATAAAGTGGTTCTTTTATTAAAGTGACATTTTAATGAAGTGTACCTTCTAATATTAAAGTGACTTTATTTCATAAAGTGCACTTATGTTATAAAGTGAAATTGTACTTTAATATTTATGTGATTTATTTTGGAGGGAATGAATCATGTCCCTTGATCATGTAAGTTTATTTTGGAGGGAATCAATCATGTCCCTTGATCATGTAAAGGATTTATTTGGAAGGGAATGAATCATGTCCCTTGATCATGTAAAGGCAAGATTAGATCTTGGGCTTTGGATTTAGGGATGGGGAAAGTGAAAAGACACATGGAAGGTGAAAGGTCACTTTTGAATTATAAGAGAATGCATTGTATAGTGTGCAAGACACAAGAGAAGAGGAGATTGAGAGATTTCCGAGAGAGCCTTAAGGAAGAGAGGAAAGGGCAGTAAGTTGGGCACATTTCCCAAGGAAATTTTCTATTTAGAAGTGGCTGAAATTTATTGTTGTTAAGGAGGTCGTATTGTGCAGATCTGTACAGTCTGTATAGCAAGGAAGAGGGCACATTTTTCAAGGCAGGTTGTGGGCACGAATTTTGAAGCTATTTGGAGTGTTTCTTGCTGCATAAGGGGCCGTACAGTTATGTCCATACAATTGTTGTTTGACACGTTTTTCGAGGTGTTGTCTAGTACAAGAAGGTCATACAGTAGTACGGATTTGACACGGGTTTCTAGGGAGATTATTGTGGCACTGTTGGGTGCTGTAAGAGGTATTCTCTTAATAGAAATTGTAACTTGCTGCTGATATACTTTCTTGAAGCTAATAAAATCTCTCTCTCTCTTTGGGTTTCCCCACATTGGGGTTTTCCCAGGCTGGTTGCCTAGATTTCTAAGTATTACATGGATGTGTAATTGTTGTTCATTGTGTTTATTCCGCTGCAAAAGTACTTGGCAATGTGTATTTCTGCTCATAATATTTTCTGAATATGGGTTTATACATTTCAAAGTTCATAGATGAACAGTTATTTCTAGGCTGCTAAGTGTATGACAGAATTTAGTGCATGCTAATTTTGTCATTAAATTTCTACATGGTAGCAAAGCTTGGGCTCTGAGTGACAATGAGCAGTGAGATTTTTGGGCAAGGTTTGAAGGGGAAACTTGATTGTTTGTTTTCCATTGAACAGTTGACAGGGAGATGGTCGTTTGCATCATGTATGAGGACCGGTTGGATGGGATTTCCAACTATTTGCAATGGAAAGGCAGGATGTCGACTATGTTATCGTGCAATTTGTACTTGCCCAAAGCCAAAGGCAAGTGGGTACTAAATTGGTGTAACAAGGAGGTTGTTCTATCACTGTCACATAAACAAGACACCTCTCTTTCTACTTAGGAATAGTACCCCAGGGGAGACGTCCCCAGTGACCTAGGGGTTTGAGAAGGCTAAGGCAAGAGTATCAAGAAATTCCCACCCCTCTCACAGCTCACTCTGGTCAAAAGTTCCAAGGGCTTTAATGAGATGAAGCAAAATAATAATTAAGTGTACCTGCCCAGAACAAAACAACAAGAAAAGATGCTATTTGCAAGTACCATATGATGTTAATGCTTCATAAAACCATAGACTTTTGACAAAAAGAACAAGTCGATATAAAAGTTGAAGCAACGGAAGTATTTATAACAACAATATATATATATATATAGCAATAGCTTCACAATTATGCCTCAATAAAACTTCAAAAATGACAAGGAATGATAACATAAACTTGACAAAGTGATAGTAATTGTCAGAAGCAATGATAGCAATGTATAATCAGTTTTAAATCTTGCTTTAAAGATGAATTTGTTGTTGCTATAGATGGTTGTAGCAATCTTTTGCAACAACAGCAAATTAGTTAGTAGGTTAGCCTAATCTAATGTTAGATATTGTTAGTAAAAGTCTTAAGGTAGATGGTTTAAGAGTTGTTTTAGTCAATCAATCACTCGCAAGGTGTGAACTAGTGCCTTTTAGGGTAAACGGAGTCAAAGTTGCAGCGACAATTCTCAGAGGGAAACAACAAATGATAGGAGATGAGCTAAAAAAAAAGGGAAGATGATTGAGGTGTTAGTAACCTAAGGCCTCAATATCTAAAACCCTAGAAGGAAAAGATTCTAGGAAGTAGGTAACCCTAGACCCNGCGACAATTCTCAGAGGGAAACAACAAATGATAGGAGATGAGCTAAAAAAAAAGGGAAGATGATTGAGGTGTTAGTAACCTAAGGCCTCAATATCTAAAACCCTAGAAGGAAAAGATTCTAGGAAGTAGGTAACCCTAGACCCTAACAATTTCCTTCTTCTCTAGATCAAACTTGAAATAAAAGTATGAAGCTTAATGAAGCAATGATATTAGAGTGCTACAAAGGTAGGGCTCTAGTATATCCTTCAAAGGAGGTGTTCTCTAGCAAAATCAAGTAGGTGAAGAGTTATAAAGAAAAGGACAATAACATGTGCTTTTCTCCTAGGGTTTCACACTAACAATTTCATAATCTTAGAAATGAACAAGTAAATGCACCATAACCATTCAAAATAAAGAAGGATTGCAGATTTCTACTTACTTCATCAAGAATAATCTAGACACAAACCATAGTTGAAGACTTTCCACCATGAAAATGCAAAATTACACCAAAAATAGCCTCCTCCAAGAGTTGCGCACCACTTAATTTCAGCCAATAAGCCTTAAAAGAGGCCGAATTTCATACCTCACACTTGTGTGAGTGAAAGATGATCCAAAAAATGAGAGCCTTAACTCTCTATTTATACAATATGAATGACCTTTAATTACATTTTAGGTATAAAAAGGCCAACATGGCCAATTTACATAAAAAATTCAGTTTTACATAAAATTAATAATTAAAACGGGTTTTAATTTTGTCTTTAGGGATGACGTCATGCCCCTCCTAGGGTGACGTTAGGCCCCTTCATGGAATGCTAGGCCTCCAAAGTGAAATGTTAGGCCTCAAAAGGCCTCAGAAGTTGCCACACGTGCCAACCAAGCCGTCCTCATGCCAAAACCCTAAATGGATGATGTCAAGGCTCAATATGATGATGTCAGGGGCCTTCAAGGGCCAACGTCATGGGGGAAGGGCAAGACCCCCCTAGGTCCAGGCCTGCCAAAGTGTCTTTGATGGAACATCCTTCTTTTTCTCCAGTGCAAGCCTCTGGTGTCCCTCTGCCCCTGGTTGGGATCACAGCATCCATCTGGTGGGCTTTTAGCCCCATGGAGGTCCCAACTAATCATCTCCCCATATGTACCTGTCCGTTGAGCATGGTCTTGCAGCAACAAGAAGTATGCCCTCCATGGTCTCATAAGTCACAGGGATCATAGCAATGTCAATAACATCTAATAATCAAGTTACCCAAACATGTGCATCAAACGCCCCTTTACCCAGACAAATGCTCAAAGACGTTATGCAATTTAACAAGCCAGGTTTGGAGAGGGTCTCTGGATGTCCTATTGGGCTAATCCTCCTCAGGTGTGGGGTGTTTCCCTAGTGAAGACCAATTCTGGTCATGTAAATGCATGAGGTGGTGTAGGGAATGTTTGGGCAAGGGGTGTAGTGATAACAGGGAAATGTAGGTCTTACCTGTGGGTGCCTCTATAGAGGGTGAGTTGCACCTTGTCATGGATGTCATTGTTTCCTAGCCCATTCAATGCCTTTTACTCTTTGTCTTATTGTTTTTTCTTTTCAAGAGAATAGTTGAAGGACATTGTCCTGGCATGGTGACCAGTTGTGACAGCGTTACCCACAAGCATTTCACGGAAATGAGAAGGTTGGCTCGTGATGAGACCCCCTTTCTCTTGGCTATGCCACCAAGAGCCACTACCCTGGTTTGGTGACTAGATGGTTGGCAATGTCATACTACTACATGCCCATGGACCTAATAGGTCGGGTCATGATGAGACCTCCTATCCACCAACTAGATCTTGAGTTTTATTTTATTTTACGGGTCCCCTTTTCTTGTTGAGAAGCCTTTTATTGCTTTCTCGAGAATCCCTGGGTGAAGCATCTCAAGGTTTCATCTTGGATTTTAACTTTTTCCAGCTACTTTTACCCTCTAGGCCTTTAGCCTCTTCTTCCCACAAGGCAAGGTAGAACCCTTACTAGCTTGGCAAACCCAATGCCCAAACCAATGTAGGGGAAAGATGAAAGGGATAATGATGAAAAGTGGTAAGTATGGAAGGAATGGACGATGACCTTTCATAGACCCACCTAGTGGCAACTCATCCCTAAGGGAACCAATTTACTAGGGCACGTTGTCATCCCCCCCCGGTATGGACAAGTTAAAGAGCATAATTTCCATGCAAACATCATGAAACAAAAGAGAGTTCAGTGCACATATTCAAATGTTTTGAGAATCAGAGTGACACATACCATGATACCTGGACTCATTACCTCATGGAGCAAGACCCACTGCTACTTTAGAATCAAGCCGATGGGATGGATGTTGTTGTTGTTGATAGATAGGAGGCGTTGAAGAAAAGATGTGCCCTCTAGGGCCAAGTTCAAGTCATATGGCTCTCGGTACTCCGTGTGTAGGACCTATGGGCCTCGAGATATAATCTCCTTAGTTATCCCTAGGATAGGGGATAACAAGCTATTCTCAGGGAGAACAAGATTTGGAGCTTTGTCAGCACCATAGTTGTTGTTCCATCAGTAGACACTATAGCTTTGGATTTACATGAGGTAAAGGAGGCCAAAGATCAGAGGCTTATTTTGGATGGGGTGAAGGACCACCTTATCCCTCACTTGGCTAAGAAGAAAACAGCGAAAGAGATGTGGGATGCACTTAAGAACTTGTACGATGCGAAGAATGAAAACCGGAAGATGGCCTTGAAGGATAAACTGCATGATACCAAGATGGGTAAGGGGGAGAGTGTGTCTTCTTATCTTACTCAGGTAGCTCAAGTGAAAGATGAGTTGGTTGTAGTTGAGGAGGTCATATCGGATTCAGAGTTGGTGAGGATAGCCTTGAAAGGCTTCACCAAGGAATGGGAAGTCTTCGTGAAGTGTGTGGTGGGTTGTGAGCATCTTCCAAATTGGAGCAGACTATGGGACGATTTCACTCAAGAGGAGATCCGGGAAGGATCTCAGAGCAGTGGACAAAAGGAAGATAGAGCTGATGAAGGGAATGTTGCTCTTGCTGCAAAGGGAAAGGGGAAGAAGAAAGGAAATTCTGGGAGGGGCTTGAGTAAAGTCAGATGTTATTGTTGTAACCAGTTGGGGCACCTTGCTTCTCAATGTCCTAAGAGGAAGAAGAAGAAGAAAGAACAGGAGGGGCCTGATACAGCTACTACAGCAGCCATGGAGGACTTTTCATCCAAGTTTGATATGGAATTTTGTTTGGTCACTCTAGTATCCAATGTCGGTAATGGAGGATTTCGGGGTGATAACAGATGGATTGTTGACAGTGGAGCCTCTTGTCACATGACGGGTGTAATGTCCCTTTCCAAATAGGAGCTCCAGAGAGGAGGCTTAATGGTCTAAACCACCCCGTTAGACTATAGCTAGGGCCAGAAAAGGGGTAAACGGGGTTACTAGAGGTCACTCCAGTCACAGGTATTATGTTCGGAAAGTGACATTGAGTTAAAAATGGTTAAAAGGGCTTTTAAGTCATTATGAGCAAAATATAGCGCAGACAAGCTAAAAATAGAAGTCAACAGTGAATTAGGGTTTAGGAAAGCTATAAGAGAAGGGTCAGCGACCTAATTCATCATTATGTAGATTATGACTTGTCATTGAGGAGAGAGGCGCATCTAAGGAGAGATAGTTCAGTGGATTCCAGGAGGAAGACACCAGTTGGTTGATTTCGGTGTTAAGAGACACACCCTAGTCACCGGGAAGATCACACAAGTCTTCCATCATTCTTCAGCAGCAGTTACGCAGGGTTCAGCAGCAAGGGCACATTCATCCAGGGTGAGGGCGCAGCTCCTGAGGAGGTTTAGGGGATCGACTTGTCCCCATTCAGGGAGAATTCCGAGATTTCCCTCCGACCCATTTGAGAGGAAGGCAAGGCGCATCTTTTTCCTGGTTCCTCACCAGATTCCGACGGAGGAATCATCTGGGGCGCATTTTCCAGACTTGGAGGTGTGGCACTTTTGGCATATACATTCAGGGTTCTCGAGCAAGCATCAGGCCATATTCAGGGAAACCCTTCCGACCCATTTCCCAGTAGACCAAGACAGTCATTTTGAGACACATCTCAGCCGATTCCAATGGTGGAATCACTAGGGCACATTTTGCTAGAGAGAGGGGCGCATTCCCCCAGGGGGATCCATCCAAGGTCCAAACCCACCAATAGAGGGGTCTGATAGTTACCAGGACTGAGAACTAGAGCAGGGCGCATCATTTGGGACAGTTTCCAGGCCATTCCGAGAGGTATAGCTTCCAGGGCGAGCTTTCCAGACTTCCAGCAGTTACCATACGAGATGCCATAGTTCCAGCGCATCCATTGATCCTATAGTGCTCACCTATTCCAGGTATTATCATTTAGTTTGCTTATTGTATTCCAGCTAAGATCCTTTTGTCTTTTGATCTAGCCGAGTGATTCATTTTATTCAGCCGCATTCAGCCTTTTGTACTCCACAGAGATATCATAATATAAACTTTGGAGTCCTTTGTCGCATTTATTATTTGTATGACCATTTATATGATGTAAACAATTAATCCTACACATACATTAGCAGTGTTTCCTAGACTAGCCAAGTCAAGAACATTACAGTGGTATCAGAGCTTTAGTCCTGCCAGCCTGTGACTAAAGACGATGAGTGCAACAGAAGACCCAGAGGGTCGTGAACACGTAGGTGACGAATATGTCACTTACAACAGACGTAAGGAAAGAAGGCATAGGCCTGACTTTCCCCCTTTTCCTCCTAGCTCAGAGGAAGAGGAAGAGGCACACAGAGTAGTAGAGAGAAGGGCAGAGCATGAGGCTGAGCGCGAGGCAGAGAGGATCCTAGGAGACAGATATGAGCGACCAGAGGGCGGTGGCAAGGCCCCTTTGGAACCAGAGACAGCTTTCATGCAGGTTATCAGCGATATGTTAGCTAGTCAGCGGACCATGTCTCAGTCCTTGGCACAGGTGGTTGATAGATTGGCTAGAGTGGGCACCCCAGACACATAAGCCCCGCATACAGCACTGGGGAACTCAGGAGCAGGCAGTAGACCCCAGTCACCCACTCGCACATACACCTCTGCGAGTAGGATTCCCAAACCCTTGTTTCCTAGTTTCCAGAGGGCACCCCCGGTAGCAGCACAGTTGTCGATAGCACAGAGGTCGCCCACTCATGCAGAGGACATTGCAGAGTATAGGAGGGAGTACGCAGCATTGGGCCATGACTTCCATTAGGACATGACCTTAGTTAAGTATTGTGGACTCAGACTCAGGAACCGCCCCAGAGAGCCACAGAGAAGAGGGCCACAACAGCAGCAGGGGCATAACATGGATTTCATCCGAAAAGTTGGGAAACTCACCATCCCTTCTTTCGACGGATCGTCCAAATGCACCGCCGGAGCTTGGGTACAGAAGCTAGATAAATACTACAAGCTCAATCAGATGACCGAGACAGAGGCCATCAGTTTCGCGACCCTACACTTGGAGGGTGAGGCACACGAGTGGTGGTATCATGGATTGGTGACATTGGGTCACAGTCGCATCACCTCCTATAGGGAGTTTACAGAGAGGCTCATGGACAGGTTTGACAGGAGGGATCCCGAGATCCACTTCAGGGATCTAGCCCAGTTGAGACAAACTGGCACAGCAGAGGTGTTCATCGCGGAGTTTCAGCGGGTAGCCATAGCAGTGACAGATATATCAGAGCCCAGGTTGATCATGCTATTCACAAAGGGGCTCACAGAGCCTTTGAGAGGATGGGTGAAGGCATACAGGCCTCCCTCCTTGCAAGATGCCATCCTTCGCACTCGAGACTTGGCAGACTCAATGCCAAAGACTAAAACCTTTTCCAAACCATTCGTGCCCCAGAAGGATCGAGATAGGAAGCCATTCCAGAGAGAATGGAAGGGCAAGGAGAAGTTGGATGATGAGACTAGGCGAGAGCTTATGAGGAAGAAGCTTTGCTTCAACTGCAGAGACCATTGGGTCCCAGGCCACAGGTGCATGGGCAAGGGAGAGATTCATTATATTGAGGTGGCGACAGACAGCATGGACAGTGAGGAGAAGGAGCAAGATAGTGGATCCACTAGCTCAGAGGAGGAGTCAGCACAAGCAGAGGAGCAGCCTCCCCGTAGACCACCGACACCAGCAGGATCCCATCCTCCAGTAGTCCCACAGTCGCCCAATGTTATGAACATAAATATACATATAAATAAGATATAAATAGATAATGATTAAATAATAAANATTATATTGAGGTGGCGACAAACAGCATGGACAGTGAGGAGAAGGAGCAAGATAGTGGATCCACTAGCTCAGAGGAGGAATCAGCACAAGCAGAGGAGCAGCCTCCCCGTAGACCACCGACACCAGCAGGATCCCATCCTCCAGTAGTCCCACAGTCGCCCAATGTTATGAACATAAATATACATATAAATAAGATATAAATAGATAATGATTAAATAATAAATTAATAAATAATAGTTAGTAATAATGAAAATACATGTCTAAAAGGACATGACTATTAGTAAGGGCACCCCTGTGTGGGTTTATAAGCGAGCCCTCATTCTCATTGTATACATATCATCTATCATTCAATTATATTTACCATCCTTAATGGATTATTGTGTATTATCCTATTTATATTGGATATTCTTATAGTTGTCAAACAGGTTGTTTGTCACATTGGTATCAAAGTTTCGTTCTTTCGATCCCGACCTTTGGCCAATCTCTTTACCAGATCTCTTTACTAGACCTAGTCTGATCTTGGCTTTTGGCCACTAGACCTTGGTCAAAATTTGTGCCTTTGGCAACATACCTATAGGCCCTTGGCCACTAAAATTTTTAAAATTCATGGAACTCCGGGTCTTTGACCACACCAGGGCATTTTTCCATTTTTAAAAGAAAAAAAAGAAGTGTGATTCCGCTGCAAATTTTAAAGTCCATAAATTTTGTACAAGAGAAAAATCATTGTACTGCAAGGTTCAAGAACATAACCAGAAAATCACGAGATCGAAAGCACTAAACCGAAATTGGTGGAAGGAAGGTTTATCTCTGTTGCAAACATTTGCAAACAATTGATACCAACTACTAAAACTACTACTAAACCATTCATGTTCGAGTGCTAAAGGAAATATATAAAATGAGTCTTTTGCAAATCGAAAAAGTTAAGCCGTCAAAGTTATCTATCGAGTTACGGGGTACATTGCATGTCTGTAGGAATTAATTCATGGGATAACCGTGCGACACAACCTCTTCGGACATCATAGTTGTTGACCGTGATAGTGTGTTATGACTAGGCAGACAGGTCACACAATGGTCTAAGGGTTTGAATTGTTGTAGTTAATTAGGGAATCGCTTAACAACACCAATTTGAGAGTCGTAGTTGCCATTTCCTGATTAAAAAGTTTGTGGACTGAGAAATCATGGCCACCAATTCGTGGTCTCCATAGAGTCGCTAATTGGAGTGGTTAGCTTCAATACCAAACCCATACCGAGACTTGTTCCACTTATCGGTGCCAACTACGAAGGATATTGAAATTGTTGTAAAGAAATGCACCATTGCTGCTAGACGTGGAGATTACAATTGCGCAAAATATCGGTCTGAAAACCTCTACCAAAAAGTCGTGATTCGTGTTCGGAAATCAAAGGGGTTATAAATGGAAATATAACCAAGGTATAATCAAACGATTAGAAGGTTATAACTATCATATATTAAGTCAAAGAGGAAAGGTGATTAGTGACACAAAGCGATACTTATAAAGGTGGAAGCCCTAATATTATATTACAAAAGAAAAAAATATTTTAAATTCCAAATAATTTTTTTATAAAGTAGTTATTCCAATTTCCAATAAGTTCCAAGGTTAAATATAGTACTAAGTTATTTTTTAAAAGTGATTAAAATGAATGTTCAAAGTACTATATAAGTGAGGGAAAAAAAAGGGTGGGGGTTCAAGTCTAAAAGAAGAAAAGGTATAAAAAGAGTATTATAAAGTGGAAGGTGAAAAAGATTATAAAGCATATGGAATATATCTTACATTAAAGTGAAGTAAATCATCAAGGGTCTACTCAAAATATAAAGCCAAGAATACACAATTGCTTATATATAAACGTTTTTTATATAAATAAATAAGGAAGAAAAAAGTTATAAGAGATTATTAAAAAATAGACAAGTCTAAAATGACGAATGTAAGATTTTCTTATGAAGGATGTTGCATTTCAACTTACGAGTTATTTACATTAAAGGGGATTATTCAAGGAAGAGAGGTTAGCATCGTTATCAACATGACCCAGGATGATAATTCTATTAATATTAATTTGGCGAATCAATTATTTATTTCGGAGCATAACATAAGTGAAAAGACAAATATTTTTTGCAAGAGACAATATGAAATTAAAGACTTGCAAGTAACAATTGATGATTATGAATATATATCTCAATTCAATGTTACAACTATGTTTCAAGAAGAGATTGACATCATTCTCGGGTTACACTGGTTAACAAAACTAAGTAACTTCATTTTAAACGTAGAAAAAAAGTTTGTGACTTTTCCCTATAAAAAGAACATGATGACTCTTCAAGACATTACTATGAGGTCAAAATCGATAACACCTTCATCAAAAGACTTTAAAGATATCTCGAAGGTGATCCTTCTAGATAATCAGAACTCGATATCAA
>SNQJ01S0066403.1:69659-96485 GCA_010110895.2 Picea sitchensis | reverse complement strand
CACTGTAAAGATTATGGAATTCAATGAGGTAAATTATCAGCCAAGCCATGTCTTGTCACCATTAATATTCTTACTTGTCTCACTCTTCCAATACCATCACACTTAAATAGGGCATGGAAAACCGCGACCCCTATCCATTGTTTTTCCAATGTATCGTTTTTCTTGGTTTGAACGAGGAGCCATATGCTCCATTCTCTTTGGTTGTAGGGTTTACTCAATTAACATTTACAGTAATGGAGCGACTCAAGCTAAGCTATACTAAACTTTGGTTTGGAAGGTAATATTTACTTCATCGTTTCGACATTTGTAGATCTGTACTTTTCATGATTTTTATAATAATTAAAAAAATAAAAACATCTCAATGTTTCTTATATTTTAAAATATGACTTAAAAGTATAAAAATTACTACATACAAGTTTTTATAAAATTATACTAAAAGATTAAAAAATGTTAATAAATGTAAAATTATTGAAATTGAAAAATTAAAAAAAATATTAATAAATGTAAAATTATTGAAATTAAAAAATTAAAAAAATAAGAAAATTATACTAAAAGATTAAAAAATGTTAATAAATATAAAATTATTGAAATTGAAAAATTAAAAAAATATTAATAAATGTAAAATTATTGAAATTAAAAAATTAAAAAAATATTAAGAAATGTAAAATTATTAATATTTTAATAAGTGTAAAAAGTTGACATTTAAAATTTAAATTTTTACCTCATTTGAAAAAACAATACAATATTAGATTTTAACATATATTATAATACAATATTACATTATATTGCATTACATTATATTAGTTTTTTTGTGGTCTTGTCTTTTCTCATAAAAGTATAAAATTACTACATACAAGTTTTATAAAATTATACTAAAAGATTAAAAATGTTAATAAATGTAAAATTATTGAAATTGAAAAATTCAAAAAATATTAATAAATGTAAAATTATTGAAATTAAAATTAAAAAAATAAGAAAATTATACTAAAAGATTAAAAATGTTAATAAATATAAAATTATTGAAATTGAAAATTAAAAATATTAATAAATGTAAAATTATTGAAATTAAAAATTAAAAAATATTAAGAAATGTAAAATTATTAATATTTTAATAAGTGTGTGCTGACATTTAAAAATTTAAATTTTACCTCATTTGAAAAAACAATAAAATATTAGATTTTAACATATATTATAATACAATATTACATTATATTGCATACATTATATTGCTCTTGGTCTTGTTCCTTCTCATTAATTTGCTAGTTTTGAAATATCGCGAATGTCGCAATAACACTACTGCTATTGACCAATGAAAAGTTAAAAAATACTATTTTTGTTTTTAAAAAAAAAAAAATTAATTAATTGCTATGTTGAACATTTAAATTGATATAAAATTTTCAAGTCAACCCAAAACTAATATGAAAATCAATGCTAACCCATTGCTATATAATTACCTTCTACGGCATAATAATCAACTTGTTAGTATGTTTTTACTCACAGGGATCCTCTAATTTTGGGTGGGTGATTTATTAATAATTTAAATAGTGAACGACTTTCCAAGGGTCGACAATATGCTCGTCGTTTTTACTTGAAAAGGTAAACAAATTCTACAGTGTATTTTGTCACCTCTGCTTTTCATCCTGAAGCTTCACATTTTATTCCAAACTTTAACGTTTCATTTATGGATTGTTGGCAGGTTAAAATGATGCCCTTTGGAGCATGTCTCATGTAACAAACGAAAGACCATGTACCCTAGTTCATTTTCCAAGTTCGGGATACTTCATCTCTCAAGGCATCTCTATTAGGATTTAATCTTTTTCATTACAATGATGTCAAGTGCATTAGATTGGTTAATAGCATTGGGTGTGTTAGCACTCCATAAATTCGTTTGGATGAGAAAACGAATGACAAAGGTAATTTACAGACTAACTTTAAGATCGGAAACTAGTCTTTCCGACCTAGAGAGGGATCTCTCAGAGACTTAGTCTCTAAACAGATAATGGCTTTGATCTGTCAGTTGGGTTCATTGCGTTCGTGCAATGTTTCTGGTTTTGTTGGCAAGGGAATATAGAACCTTGGGCAATGGAGTCGAATTCCAAAAAAAGTGAGAGAAATAAATGACTTGGTAACTTAAACTTGAGAGGATAAAGGCTAAGCATGCAATGGTCTTTCAGTTCAAAATCGTTGTGTGGGGTGAGAGAAAAGGACATAAAGCAACTCAGAGCACCATTGGAGATGAATTCTAAACTACTTAGAAGAAAACACAGGCGTTTAAATGGCAAAGTCTAAAGCACTGCTCGATGAATTCTAGACTTATAAAACGTTCTGATTTAAACAGAATACAGACATGGATATACAGAAAACATGAAACACATAAATAATAGAGATCACAATACATCAAACCACCACCATTAGAATATTTTCATCAAAGTCTAAGGACCTTTGCATTATATTTCAATCGGGTTCGAAAGTTACATTCAACAGCCACTCTCTACACTACTTTGCCAACCAACCTGGCTTACATTGGAAAGATGCAATATATAGAAAAAGATGTGACTCTTGGGATGTCATGCCCCCAACTACTACTCCTATAAATTTGGCTCTGGTTATTTTGGCAAGATGATCTTTCGAATGGCACTTACTAAGAATAGGAACATTATTGTACCCAATCATGTCATAACCGATGTCTTTACCATGATGGTTTGATCATCAACAAGATTCCATCGTTAAGAAGTGATGTGTCGATGCTTCTCCTTTGAAGGGTCATCTGAATAATCGACCGCTTTGTCAGACTTTTTCCACCCAGTGTAACGGGATTTGATTGATGTCGTGTGATCATTTGTTGTGGTATGCATGTGACAAGTGGGTATGGCGGGTAACCGTGGACTATCACTCATGTTTCCCAGATGGCAATGATGGTCAAGGGACAACACATCTTCTTCAAAACTTTTGTGTGTTCCACCTACACTTGTCCTTCTCGACAGGTGGGTTTTCAACATTTGTACGATGTATATCCATCGCGTGGATACCCATCAGATTCCTTGCTTCCCGACAGGAAACAGGACACGGGGAAAGAGGAATTTTGTGCCACGTTCAAAAAGACAAAACAGGGTCGGGTAAATTATGTTTCTAGCCTTATTTGCAATCTTGATTTCTAAGCGTTTTCCTGAGGGACCAGTTGCGCCTTTTCATATTCTTTACTTGTCTTCGCAAGACCCCATTCCCCTTCAGCTTCGCTTGAGCACTGGATAGATCTGCGCGAACATTTTCCATTACCGATCCATATTCCTTGAAATGCTCCATGATTTTATCCTCTGACACTCTCTGTTCCTCACACAGCTGGATGATCATGTCTTGCACTTCACTACATTGTCTCTTGAGCCAATTCACATTCCCTTCTCGGCTCTGCAACGATGATGTCTCGACAGTCATTTATGCTAACTGCCTTCTCAATTTTCTGTTCTCGTGGTACAACTCAAAAATAGCGAGTTGCAATTGCTTTAGTTGTTGTGACGGCTCCCGAACATCCATTCCTTCAGTGCCCAACCTTCTTCATCTGTCGCATATTTCCCATCTTGAACCCTCGACAGGTTCTAGACGAACAGCGCGCATGAGTAACTTCTCAACAATTGATTGGGCACGCGGTTCGTTTGGAGCTTGGGCCTCAACAGGCTCCTTGTTCTTCCTTAGACTGCCTGTTTTCCAGGGTACTGGTTGTTGGGGAGATGAGAATTCCATTGTCTTTCCTTTTCCCGCCGCCCCTTCTATTCCCTCTTCCACACTGCGAGGCGTTGCTTCTCCCATGGGTAGAGGGGGATCTCCTTTGGGGTCCTTGGTGATGCTGGCTAAAAGTAGAAATGAATCCCAATCCTTGCTCAGTCGCCTCAATTCCTTAACTATCAACAATTTGATTAGTGAGATATTTGATAAGTTCTTCTTTCGTTGGTTTGCTTTGGCTTGGACATTGTCCTCAATTCCTCCCAGACTTTGGTGCAAGAAGAAAGGTAAGTTCAACGACCTCTTCCTGTGAAATGCATCAACAGTCTGATGTGATGTGGGTATATTCTATCAGACCTTCTTTCACAGGTGAAATACTTTTTAATTACCCTCACGAGTTTCTGAAAATGCTCCCGTAGATACTAACTTGGAACACTCGTTCTGATTTTTCCATTCAGGCAGTTTGGTTTGATGAATTATTCATAGCATGGCATGTCCAAAGGCATGCGCTTATACCACCTCTCACAACGTGAAGGGATCTCCATCGCGACTGACAGAGTTTCCTCCGTCACTCGGAATGTGATTCCTGCAATAATCGCGCGGAACCCATTAAATCTGAGCGTGAACTATTCCGCCAGTTTCACATTATATCCTTGGATTTTATCGCAATAGTGCATGCATATGACCTATTTGAACAATGCCCAGACATTTGGATCTTCGTTGATCAACGTCGAGTCTTGAGGCTCGGGCCTCACAGCTCTGCCATTTTGCACCCTCTTCCTCATGTTTTGGGATGTTGTCATGGTGCAATGCATGTTTGTTTTTCGTGCGCGGTAGTGAAAGATGAAACCTCCTTCATGCGACAAATGGATAATGATATTATTAGCCCAGACCTGTCATAGGGGCGGTAGTGGAACTTTGCGCGATCAGCGAAAATGACTTTAGGAATTCACTGTGCAGCCCCCAGGCGTCACGAAGACTCTCGGTGCAGGAATGGTTCGACGTTGTGACAATGATGACGACGGGCTCGTCACAGTAGGGGAGCGCGAAAGAAAATTTGGGTGTGACAAAAACTCTAAGGATGAGAGGATGATTGTGAGGGGACTTGTCGCCCGATAGACTATCTTGTGGCCAACTTCGACAGTTTTTGAATCATGATTTAAGATGGAAAAAATGCGACAATATTGACGACTTGCGACACAGATGATGGAAATTGGCTTTCTCGCAGCGAGAAACTCAGGGCTTGTAGGATAAATTACAGACAACGCATAAACTAGGATGGTAAACGAAATACATGCATAATGAATGGCATTTATAACGAAATGAGTGAGGGATAGAATCATGATAGAGGACATCGAATCCATGGTGACGAGAAGTTTTGAAGCAGGCTGAATATTTGCACAGCACACTTACACGACAGGTACACTTCAGAATGTGTAAAGTACAAATGATAAGAGCTGCAGAGTATACGTGATATGAGCGCCGCAATTTCTTATCCTTTCTGACTTCATAATGAGGTGATGATGGTCGTTATATCTTCCAACGTGACCCTTACTCTAACAACTTCCCTTGACTTTTGGCACGTAAAATCCCTCTTTCTGATAGGACCCAAACTTTTGGGAAAAGACATCTACAATTTACACATGTTTGATTTTGATGCCCTTTCCCGACTCCAAGGGCCAGACCGACCACTTGTTGACTTCGATCCATTCATTTTTCAGTACCTAGCCTCACACGCTTTGACACATGGACCATGACTCATCTAGGATTGACTCTAACAGAAAAAATGGCAACGCTAACAGCTGGCTCCAATAAGGATGCCATCCTCCCAGTGAGGTGGCAAATAACAGTAGACCAGGTCCACTCCATTGGGCCAATTTCGGAACTCTGAGGCCTTCAACCTGTGACCCAAATCTAAAACTTTTGCAAGCGACAAACAAAAATATGCACAAACTGAAAACCAGGCCGCAGTCTGCTGAAAACTAAAACTGAAACTGATAAAAAATGCTTGATCCTCAAGCTTATTTATATACAAACATCCTACCCTACTTGTTGGGAACAAGTACTAAATCTAGTAACCTCAAATTTACAATAGATCCAATTAACTTGTTGCTCACATAATTTGGCTCTTTGACTGTGCTTGAACAAAATGAAACTTAGATGGTGTAAAGGCAAAGGCAACTGGTGATGAAATTATTTTTCACTATGGAAATACGACTGAGTATTCAGGCTAAGAATTTCTTCCATATAAGCTACTATAGGATCAAAAAGGTCAGGGATGAATACCTCTTTTTGTTGTTCCAACCGAAGATTAGATTGTCCTTGCATGTCCTTTGCTGGCAATGATGCATCTTGCATGCAAGCCACTATGTCTTCTTTGTTGTATTCTTGTGATTCAACTTCATATTCATCATATGTTGTCTGGCTACCTTCATTTCCTTAAAAACTTTCAAAGGAAACTTGTTCTTTACAAATTCCTAGAAGATCTTTCCCCGAGCTTGGATAGTAGTAGTCAAACACTGGTTGATTGCTATATGAGATTCTTGTATAAAGAGGAAGAGAATATAGTGTGTTTCACTATCGAAGATAATCAATATTTGACACAGGTTTTGCTACCTCATTTGACTCTTCAAAGAAATCATCTTCCATTCTTTCAAAACAAAATTCCTCACATAACATTTCCATTGAAATATGCCCATGCAAAAAGGATAATAATAAACTAATGTTGGAAAACATATCCCTCTCACAATTTTGAGGATGTATCGTTTTCAAAGAAAAATGGAGATTTTCAACATAAAAATCCGACGCACATACAAAATCTCTTAAGGTTTCAACAACCATTTGAAACTTTTGATTAATTCCAAAAACAAGGACATCATCATGTTAAACTTTCGAAACATAGATTTATTGATTTGCAACATAAGAGAGTTCAAAAATTCTTACAGCTGCCACAACACCTTCTGGATTTTCCATTAAAACAATATAGGAGCTGAATGAAACCTCAAAATGTAGATTCTTCGAAGCACTAGCTCACCTTTCGTGCCTTGAACTCTGGATTCGTTTCCAGTGAAGTCGCCTTCGAACTAATATTCTGATGTGTGGAGTCACCAGAGTAGAAATACAACCAATATGTGCCTAAGTGTGTGCTGCTCTCAAACCTTATAACTAAAACAATGTCGTTCTTCCCGAGGAGAATAGTAGCCTTCGTCCCTAGCAACGACGCCAAGATGTTATAAATCCATAAATTCATTTGGCTAAGAAAACGAATGATAGAGGTAACCTACATACCAACTTTAAGACCATAAACTAGCCTTTCTGACCTAGAGAGGGCTCTCTCTGAGACTCAGTCTCTAAACAGATAATGGCTTTGATTTGTTGGCTAGGTTCATTGCATTCGTGCAATGTTTCTGGTTCTATTAGGAAGGGAATACATAACCTTGGGCCATGAAGTCAAATTGCAAAAAAGTTGAAAGAAATAAATGACTTGGTAACTAAAAGTTGAGAGGATAAAGGATAAGCAGGCAATGGTCTTTCATTTCAAAATCGTTGTATGAGGAGAGAGAAAAGGACATAAAGCAACTCAAAGCACCATTGGAGATGAATTCAAAATTACTTAGAAGAAAACACAGGCGTTTAAATGGCGAAGTCTAAAGCACCGTGTGATGAATTATAGACTTATAAAACGCTCTGATTTAAACATAATACATACATGGATATACATAAAACAGGAAACATGTACATAAGAGAGATCACAATACATCAAACCACCACCATTAGAATCTTTTCATCAAACTCTCAGGACCTTTGCATTATATTTCAATCAGGTTCGAAATTTACATTCAACAGTCACTATCTATAGTACTTTTCCAACCAACCTGGCTTACATTGGAAATATGCAATATATAGAAAACGATGTGCCTCTTGGGCTGCCATGCCCCCAACTACTACTCCTAGAAATTTGGCTCTGGTTATTTTGGCTAGATGATTTTTTGAATGGAACTTACTAAGAATATGAAATTGATTGTACCCAATCATGTCATAACCGACGTCTTTACCATGATGGTCCATTCATCAACAATATTCCATCGTTAAGAAGTGATGTGTCAGTGCTTCTCCTTTGAAGGGTCATCTGAATTATTGAGTGCTTTGTCATAATTCTGCCACCTAGTGTAACGGGCTTTGATTGATGTTGCACGATCATTGGTTGTGGTATGCATGTGATGGGTGGGTATGGCGGGTAACCCTGCACTATCACTCATGTTTCCCAGATGGAAACAACAGTCAGGGGACAACACATATTCTTCAAAACTATTGTGTGTTCCACCTACAGTTGTCCTTCTCGACAGGTGGGTTTTCAGCATTTGCATGACGTATATCCACCGCAAAGATACCCGTCAGATTCCTTGCTACCCGATAGGAAACATGACATGGGGAAAGAGGAATTTCGTGCCATGTTCAAAAAGAAAAAAATGGGGTCGGGTCAATTATGTTTTTGGCCTTATTTTCAATCTTGATTTCTAAGCATTTTCCTGAGGGACCAATTGTGCCTTTTCAGATTCTTTACCTATCTTCGCAAGACCCCGCTCCCCTTCAACTTTGCTTGAGCACTAGCTAGATTTGCACGAACGTTTTCCATTGCCAGTCCACATTCCTTGAAATGCTTCTCGATTTTCTCCTCTGAAACTCTTTGTTCCTCGTGCAACTGGATGATCATGTCTTGTGCTTCTCTGAGTTGTCTATTGAGCCAATTCACATTCCCTTCTCGACTCTGTGACGATGATGTCTCGACAGTCCTTTCTGCTAAATTCCTTCTCAATTCTCTATTCTCCTGGCACAAATCGAAAATAGTGAGATGCACTTGCTTTAGTTATTGCGACGACTCCTAAACATCCATGCTTTCAGTGCTTGGCCTTCTACATCTATCACAGATTTCCCATCTTAAACCCTCGATAGGTTCTAACCGAACAACGTGCATGAGTAACTTCTCAGCAACCGATTGGGCGCGTAGTTCATTTGGAGCTTGGGCCTCTCTAGGTTCCTTGTTCTTCCCTGGCCTACCTCTTTTCCGAGGTACTGGTTGTTGGGGAGAAGAGACTTCCATTATCTTTCCTTTTCCCACAGCCCCTTCTATTCCCACTTCCGCTCTGCGAGGTGCTTCTTCTCCTATGGGTAGAGGGGGATCTCCTTTGGGGTCCCTGGGGATGTCGGCTAAAAGCATAAACAAATCCCAGTCCTTGCGCAGTCACCTCAATTCCTCAACTATCAACAATTTGATTAGCGAGATATGGGATAAGTTCTTCTTTGGCTAGTTTTCTTCGGCTTGGACGATGTCCGCCATTCCTCCTAGACTTTGGTGCAATAAGAAAGGTAAGTTAAATGATCTATTTCTATGAAATGCATCAACAGTGTTATGTGATGTGGGTATATTCTGTCAGACCTTATTTCACAGGTGAAATAATTTTCAATCAGCTTTAGGAGTTTCTGAAAAGGCTCCCGTAGATACTGACTTGGAACTCTCATTCTGATTTTCTCATTCAAGCAGTTTGGTTTGATGAATTCTTCATAGCATAGCACGTCCAAAGGCATGCCCTTAGACCACCTCTCACCACACGGAGGGATCTCTGTCGTGGTTGACAGATTTTCCTCCGTCACCCGGAATGTGATTCCTGTAATAACCGCACGGAACCCGTTAAATCTGAGTGCAAACTGTTTCGCCAGTTTCTCATTGCATCCTTGGATTTTCTCGCAATAGTGCATGCATATGACATGTTCAATCAATTCCCTGACATTTGGATCTTCGTTGATCAATGTCGAGTCTTGAGGCTCGGGCCTCAGAGCTCTGCCATTTCGCATACTCTTCCTCATGTTTTGGGATGTATTCATGGTGCAATGCATGTTTATTATGTGGGCCCGATAGTGAAAGATGACACCTCCTTCGCACGACAAATGGATAATGATATTCTTAGCCCAGACCTGTCGGAGGGGCGGTAGTAGAACTTTGTGCGATGAGAAAAAATGACTTTAGGAATTCACTGCATGACCCCTAGGCGCCACGAAAACTCTCGGTGCAGGAACAGGTCGATGTTGTGACAATGATGACTACGGTCTCGTCGCAGTAGGGGAGCGCGGAAGAAAATTTGGGTGTGACAAAAACTCTGAGGATGAGAGGATGACTATGAGGGGAATTGTCGCCTGACAGACTAGCTTGTGGCCAACTCTGACAGTTTCTAAACCATAATTTAAGACTGAAAAAAATGCGGCAATCTTGACTGACTTGACTTGCGACATAGCTGATGGCAATCGGCTTTCCCGCAGCGAGAAACTCAGGGCTTGTAGGAGAAATTATAGAAAACGCAAAAACTTGGATGGTAAACGAAATAGACGCATAATGATTGGCATTTATAACGGAACGGGCGATGGATAGAATCATGACAGAGGACACATAATCCATGGCGACGAGAAATTTTGAAGCAGGGTGAAGATTTGCGTAGCACACTCGTGCGATGGGTACAATTCGAAGAGTGTAAAGTACAGATGATAAGAGCTGCAGAGTATACTTGATATGAGCGCCGTGATTTATTATCCTTTCTGAATTCATAATGAGGTGATGATGGTCGTTATATCTATCGATGTGAGCTTTACTCTAATAACTTGCCTTGACCTTTAGCACGTAAAATCCCTCTTTCTGATAGGACCCAACCTTTTGGGAAAAGACCTTTACAATTTACACTTGTTTGATTCTGACACCCTTTCCCGACTCCAAGGGCCATACCGACCACTTGCTGACTTCGACCCATTCATTGTTCAGTACCTGACCTCACACGCTTTGACACATGGACCATGACTCATCTAAGACTGAATCTAACTGAAAAAATGATGACGCTAACAAGATGTAGAGTCTTTTTACAAAGGTTTGGTAACTCTGTAATATTCTCTAGAGTCTTTTTACAAAGGTTTGGTAACTCTATAATATTCTTTATAGTCCTATTTATGGGTTTATAATATATCTCGGATAAAAAGCCAAGATATATTTTTTAGCTTTTTTTTTTTGTTAACCATATAAATTGGATTGACTCCAACGTTAGGGTATGATTATTGGATTTTCCATCTCACATATATTTCTACTAATTTTTTGGTATTATACATATTACCCTTTTTAATTTTTCCAACGCTTAAATGGTTTTGTTTTTTATAAAAAGGGTTTATCATTACTTCATTGTTTTACCTCAAGCCGTGACGTTATGGTCAATGGATTTCACGGGTTCCTCTTAAAATATTATCATGCTATATCTTGAAGTAAGGCTCTGGTTATAATACCTCATTATATTGTGTTAAACCCCGAGTCTTTCTTTTACACTTTTATATTATTTTTATATTTGCAACATATTTTGTATTGAAATGGTTCTCTCGTTATGAACTTTGCATTCGTTATCATAGTTTTGATTCAATTTAGGTTAAAAGCATCATTCTCTTTACTTTTTATAATATATGTTGTTCAATAGGTATTCTTATATATTTTTGAGAAAGTTGCTTTTGAAATTAAAACAATACACAAAAATGTTTAACATATAAACTAAGTTTGTAATATGTTTACTCTGTATATCTGGTTTTTTATATTTCCAACCAAGAATTTTTTGATTTTGAATAGTTAAACTTATTTGGAAATAAAAGAGAAGCTAAGTATTTCTTTTCTTTCTCATTACAATATTTATAAATAATAATTTTTCCAAAGCAGATAACATTCTATAGGTATATTGATGTTTTTCGCTGCAAACAATTCAATAATAAAATAAATACTGTAAATTTGGAAACCATTCTCTATTGTAAGAAACATTGTATATTTTGCAATCATTCTCTAATGTAATGTTGATCAATCATTAACAAAATAAAGATAAATAATTTAAGAGAATGTATATGAGCCTACTTCAATAACTAGAAACAAACTAAGTAGAAAACCAGTTCTTCCCAACCATAGACATGAACAACCAAAGTTACTTGTTCTTGTCACCCCCTAGCCTAAATCATTATTCCATGGGGACTGAAAACTGTATAACCTTCTCCAGATTTGTCATAGTTTGTGTTCTTCACAGAACCATCAAATTCATTTATTCACAAGTACTCAACAATGTCCTACCTCATAACATACTTGTTTTTAATAGCTTTGCCTAGGTCTTTTCAAGTTGGCCTCATCCCTAACCTTAGGGAATATTCTTGGCCTACTTTTGTGCTAACTTGTTTCCTCACATCCCACACATTTGGGAGTAGGTTTCCACTTGTCCCATGGACAATAATTCACTCTAGTGGTTTTTATCCTTTTCACTCACCCATGGAATAATGATTTTCTCTTTGTAACTCGTTTTTCTAATCAATGTGTTTCTTGCTAATTAAATAAATTTAAAAATAAAAGTTACAAAAATATTCCTCATTAATGTTTATGATGACATAGTTCTTGATAATTCTTTTCCAATAATTTCCACAATATCAATTTGACATAAAATAGCAAGAAATTAAATGTTTAATCTGTAAATTGAGGGGCATTACAGGAAGCTACCAAAAAGTGCCTTCATTTTGTTCTATGTAAGATTATTGAAGATAAAAAAAAATAGAGCATGTGACATAACATTATCTCTAGACAAGATTTCCACAACTCTGCATGAGATAGCCTACAATAAGACCCCTAGCCTTGATAGTTTTGATTGTTGATTTTGCAAAGGTTATCTAGGAATTTGTTGGCTTGGAACTGTTGACTTATTGAGTGTTTATCATGAATCGCTTCACAAGTGATCGCTAGGTGCAAGGATTTATCAAGGGATTATCAAATTAATTCATAAGGAAGGGGGCTTGGAGAGTACCAATTGGAGACTCATCACTCTACTTAGCATGTCTCATAAAATACTATTCAAAGCCTTGATTTTGTGTATCAATCACTTTCTCTCCAAGATCATTCACCCTAAACAAACCAAATTATTTTGGGGGAGATATATTCTTATAAATCTTATCACAATATGTGAGGGAATGGAGATGGATAAATTGTTTATCCTTGATACTTTGTTTATAAAAAATTATTTTGAGGAGGCTTGTGACAAATTAGAGTGGGCCTTCATTTGGGTGATGCTTCAAGTTCTAGTGCTTGTCCCATCATTTATCAACAACATCGAAACACTTTTTGTGGATGATTTGGCTTGTCTTACTAGTAACATATGTTCTTCTAAAGAGGTTGATCTTTCCAAGTCTATTTGGTAGGGGTGACCCTTAGCCCCAACCCTATATGTGATCTGTAAATGGTGGGCTTATAAGTTATGGCCTTTCCGTTTCATCAACGCAAATTTTTGCATAATTTATATTTTTTTCTCTACTCTTTGGTTCGTTTATTGCCCAGTTTGCATTACTTGTGGTTTCTAGACCAATTCCAACTAAGTTTTGAAACCATGTTTAAGGGAAGGTTCAGTCCCAACACTCATTACACAACAATATTTGTGTCCAAGACCTGAAATGAAGGATGATGCTTAGTGGATGGATTTAGTCATCCAGTAGTGGAAAAGAAACTCCTAGGGGGGAAATTAAGTCAACCAGTGGTGAAGAAAATGTTTTGATGACGAATTTAGTCACTCAGCAATGAAGAAAAATGCCAAGGGCAATTTTACGTGCTCGAAATGAGATGAAAATGACTAGGGGCAAGTTTAGGAGCTTGACATCAAATAAAAATGACTAGGGGTAAGTTTAGGCACTCTACATGATGCAGACCCCTACCTCGGCAAGGTCCATTGACCTCCCGGTCACTGGATCGTTCTAAATATATGAGTTGAAGCAACTCTTTTGGGTCCCTGCTAGAAACTCTACTAAACAAATACATAGGTCCAAATACGAAACTCAGCACATGTGTACAAGCACCAGACATGAGCTTCACCTCCACACGAACACAGGTCCTAACCGCACACTCATACAAAAAGGCGCGTTGTGGTTTCGTGTGTTAGGACTTTGCAAGTGAGTCAACCCTAACTCCCTAACTCCCGAAACTCAGAAAAGAGCTTATAGAATACTAGCTCCTCCCTTATCTCCTCTCATGTGACCATTCTCCATGACCTGGGGCCCATCTTTTGACCGCGTCAGGATTTCATGTATCAAGACTTCTAGATAGTTAGTTCCTCCACACTTCTGACTCTCGAAATACCGAAATTTCAGAGCATTCCGAACCAAAGGCTCACACTCCTCTAGATCTAACGGTTGCTACCCCTCCCAATCTTTCGAGTGTTGAAAGGTTCTCACCTTTGTCCTCCCCGCAACTCCACTGGATCTAATAGTCCACGGGTATCGGCGTTCCTCCCTCCGAGAATTTCAACCGTCAGTTCAAATTCACCCAATGCCCAAACCTCTGATGTGTGTGGATCCCCGCCACTTGTCACTCCAAATCCAACGGCTTGAATGATTTTGTGAATTCACATTTCACAGATTCTCACAAATCTATCTTTTGACTTTTCCGCTCTGCGGGTCAGCGAAATGTTGATCGGTTGCCACCTGTCTTCTGACGATGGACGGTTTTGATGATTTCGGGACTTTGTGTTCTGCGATATCCACTTCTCAAACTGAAGGTTCACTTTAGCTTCTCCCCAGAGTACGAGATCTGTTGACAAGTGTCTCCTCCCAGATCAACGACTCACGGTTCTTCGACTCTCTGCACTTCGCGTGTTTCAAGTCTCAACTTCTGTCTTCCTCTAGATATTCTGATCTGCTCACACGTACCCTCCTGGTTTCAATGGTCCTGATATGCTTCAGCTCTCCAGCACTCTGCGCTTTGGAATTTTCAAGTCACTCTCCCTCCTAAGCTTACAACAACCAACAAATTTGGTTCTTCCTGGCGATCCGATGTTTTGTCTTTGCTCCCAGTGATCTGAAGGCTCAGATCTATCCCACTGATCTGATGGTTGAGATTCTATTCCGGGGCCAATGATCTGAAGGCTCGCATCTATCCCATTGATTAGATGGTCGAGATTCTATTTCGTGGTTCTAGACTTCGAGAATCTTAAGCTTCAATGCCAATAACTACTTTCCTCCGCATTGCTAAAACTTGTGCACCTCCTTCTGATCCGACAATTGTCGATCTTCTTCCCTATAATCCAACGATCACATTCGTTCTTCCTCTTGATCTTCTGATATCTCTCCACCTTGGAAGATTTATCCGCTTTCAAAGGTTCCAAACCTTTATTCTCTCGATGAATTCGTCTCTGGGAATTCTTCAACACTTCATGAAAAGTGTTATCTCTTCTGAGCTTCTATCCTTGAAAGGATTTCGATCTCCCACACACACCTTGCGTTCTCGGGATTTCGAATAACTCATTTTGAAGGATTTTCTTGAAAAGAAAATGCTTGTCGCCCATCTGACATTCTTCTGCGTTGGTCCTTCGAATCTTGTTCTCTTCTTGATGTTGTGCACACCTTGCACCTGGTCTAATTTTCTTTGAACTTCTCCGAGTCAATCCTAGACTCAATCAACACACTCCTTGCATTCAAGATGCAGACCTTGCATACAAGTATCAGAGGAGAAACTATTGTAACTCAACTAGCTTCATCACAAACTCATACAGTTAATCTCTCAAACAATCATACATGAAAAGACTAGAATAAATCATACACACAGAATAAAATTCATTCAATCACACTCAAATGAACATAATCCAAAGATTTGGGTCAATTTATGTCTATTCTATTCATTCATGAAAAACAAAATACACAGTGTTTCTGCCCCTCTACTCTGCTCTATTGATCTCTTTATTTTTTCTATCTATTCTGGTATATTACAATGAAATACTAAAAATCTATGTAAGGACTGACTCCACGAGATCTCTCGTCCTATTCTGAAATCTATCATTTCAAATTCAAAGCTATTACCTACTATGTCCTATTACAATAACTACTAGTTGTTTCCAGATAAAGTCGACACTCCATATTTGCAATTTCTTACAGTCCTTCAAGACTTTACAAACAAGTTACATTTCAAAATGATGTTAAAAAAAATATCTCAACAACCAATTAAATTATGAGTTAAATGCTCGATTTGAAATTCTGGCATTGTTGAGATGTCATCTGTTTTCCTCCACGCGTGCACTGCTGACTTTGAAGGCGATGCTCCTGCATCATACTCCTCTGGTTAAAAAAATTCATGGACTCTTGTCCATGAGCTCCTGAACTATCTTTCCATGCTTCAAAATATCAGGTTATGTGACCCAACTTGCATATTCCATTGGATGATCTTTCCACTTCACTAAATATTCAAGATATGTCTTTCTTCTGGTTTTCTTTCCATCCCTCTGTTCAATAATTTTCTCCATCTGAGGTTTTTTTGCTGTGGGCAATTTCTCTTCCCACTGAATTGCTTTCTGATCATTTGAGTCTCCTGCTTCATCTCTCCTGTAAGGATACAGGTCTGCAACATTGAATATCGATGGTATCCCAACATTGTCTGGCAACTCAATCTCATAAGCATTGGCCACGAATTTTCTGAGAATCTTGCATGGTCCTATCTTTTTCATTTTTAGCTTGTTGTACATTCCCCTTGGGAATCTCTCTTTTCTCAAATGAGCTAAAACTTCATCCCCAACTTCGAATTAAACTTCTATTCTCTTTTGATGAACTCTGCTCTTGTATTTCTGACTGTTGTCTTGTAGTTTCTCTCTGACTCTATCATAGAGTTTCTTCATCTCTGTCGCAAAATTCTCTACTCTAGCACTTCTGAACTCATCTTGATTCAGATATCTCAGCTCTGTAATCCCTCTTGGTTGTATACCATACACAATTTCAAATGGAATTTTTCTTGTGCTCCTGTTCACTAAATTGTTGAATGCAACTTATGCCTGTGATGGAATCTGATCCCATTGTCGACCTTGCTCAGTGACTAAACTTCTCAACAAGTTTCTGAGACTTATGTTTACTACTTCAGTCTATCTATATGTTTCATGGTGATATGTTGAACTAAATGATAAGTTCATCCCCAACCTCTTCCATAGAGTCCTCCAAAAGTGTCCTACAAATTTTGCGTCCTTGTCTGAAACTATGCTCCTCGACAATCCATGTAGTCTTACTACTTCTATGAAAAAAAAATTGGCGATGTGTGTGGAATCACTTGTCTTCTGGCATGGTATGAAATGTGCCATTTTTGAAAATCTATCCACCAAAAAAAATATGGAATCACTCCCTTTTTGAGTTCTAGGCAATCCCAAAATGAAATCCATACTGATTGCATCCCACGGCCTTTATGGAATTGGTAATGGCTGATACAAACCAGTGTTTTGTTGTCTTGCTTTTGCATACTAACAAATTCTGCATTTGTTCACGAAATTTTTCACGTCTGCTCTCATGCTTGGCCAATACTACGAATTTCTTAGCTGTGCAAATGTCTTATCATGACCAAAGTGTCCAGATAAACCTCCATTGTGTTTGTCTTTCAGTAGGTTGTCTCTCATTGAGCATTTCAGAATGAATAATTGGCTCCCTTTGAACAATAATCCATCCTGGATCAAATATTCAGTCCATGGGCTACTATCTCCCAATAAGGGATTCTTACATGTCTCATAAGCTTCTTTGAAATTTGCATCTTCTTTATACATCTCCTTGAGGTGTTCGAACCCCAAGGTCTCCACCTAGAATTCCTATACAATCAAAGTCCTCTTGCTCAAAGCATCTGCAACTTTGTTAGCAGTTCCAACAATGTGCTTAATAACAAAAGTAAAATTATGCATAAATTCTACCCATTTTGCATGTTTCTGATTCAACTTTTCTTGCCTAGTAATAAACTACAAAGATTGATTATCATTGTACAAGACAAATTCTTTAGGAATTAGATAGTGCCTCCATTTTTTCAAAGCTTGAATCATTGCATAAAATTCCTTTTCATACGTGGAATACTTTTTCTTGGTGTCATTCAGTTTCTCACTGAAATAAGCGACTGGCCTATTGTCCTGAATCAACACTGCTCCAATAGCTAATCCACTTGCGTCGCATCTCACCTAAAATGTTTTTCTAAAATGTGGTAAGACCGGAATTAGTTGTTCTGTGATTTTCTCTTTCAATACTTTGAAACTTTTTTCAGCTTCCCATGTCCAACTGAAGGACTTGTGTTTCTTCTTCACAGTATCCATCATGGGTGCGCATATGCCACTGAAAGTTTTGATAAATTTTCTATAAAAACTCGCTAACCCATGAAAAATTCTTACCTCAAATATACTGCTCAGTGACGACCATTCTCTGATCACTCTCACTTTTTCTGGGTCCATCTTCAATTCATTTGAAGAGATTACGAAACCCAAATATATGAGCTCCTTCTTCATAAAAGAACTCTTCTTCAGATTTATCAACAATTTCTCTCACTGCAACCTTTCCATCATTGATGCCAAATGTCTTAAGTGTTCTTCCTTTGTCTCGCTGAAGATTAGTATGTCATCCAGATATACTATGACAAATTTACCTATGAAGTCTTTCAACACTTCATTCATTAACCTCACAAATGTGCTTGGTGCATTTGTCAACCCAAACGACATGACCAACCATTCAAACAATCCTTCATTTGTCTTGAATGTTGTTTTCCATTCATCTCCCTCTCTCATTCGTATTTGATGATATCCACTCTTCAAGTCTATCTTGGAAAAATAGCTTTCCCCACTCAAATAGTCCATCAAATCATCCATCCTTGGTAAAGGGAATCTATATCTAATGTTTATCTTGTTGATGGCTCAGGAATCTGTACACATCCTCCATCCTCCATCTTTCTTTGGGCTTAATACAGTCGGTATTGCACATGGGCTTAGGATTTCCTTGACTAACCTTTTATCCAACAACTCCTGGACTTTATTTTTGACTTCCTCATTCTCTCTAGGTGTCAACCTATAAGTTGTTTTGTTTGGTAAACTAGCTCCTGGAATAAGGTCAATATGATGGCTTATACTCCTAATGGGTGGCAATGCGTGTGGTAACTCATCCACGACTATATCAACAAATTTTTCTAATAGTTCCTAGATTTCTACATGAAAGTCTTCTATAGAAGTATTCGTAAGGATAACTCTAGGCTTCCTCACTACAAAAAACTGCATTTCTTTCTTCTCCTTGACTTCATTCAAGTGCTCCCTCCCACTCATGAGAAGAATGCTTGAACTAGCTTCTGTCTTTTTCTCTTTGTCTTCTATGGGCAACAACATATGTGTCCTACCATTCTTCTCTAGGGTATAGGTATTCTTCCTTCCATCATGAATAACCTTTTGGTCATACTTCCACGGTCTCCCCAATAAAATATGACAAACATCGATAGGAATTACATCACATAATATTTCATCCTTGTAACCTTCTATTTTAAATTCAACTTGGAATTGTTGACTTACCATTACTTGATGTCCTTTTTGTAACCACGATACCTTGTATGGATTTGGATGTGAAGTTGTCTTCAATTATAGCTTCTCCACCATCTTTGTGGATAGTATATTGTCAGTGCTCCCACTATCTATGATCACCTTGCAAACTCTGTCTTTTGACTTGCAAGAAGTTCTGAACAAGCTTGTTCGTTGAACTGATTCCTCTGGTTCCTTTTCTGGTTTAAGAAGAATTTTCCTCATCATGAGGTTTCTTCTTCCTTATGTTGCTTCTGCTTCCACATGCTTTCGTGCTTCAACAATGTATGCTTCTCTTCCTTCTCTCTTTATGTCGGGACAATCCCAAGATTTATGTCCTTCTTTTCCACAGGTATAACATTTAACCACGCCTCCTCTTGCTCTTCCTCTTTCTCTACCTTTGGAAAAAGAAATTCTTCCTCCATGATGTCCTTATTTAGAAATTCCACCCTTCTCATGGTGACTATGTTGTTTGTCAGCTTCAGGCTTCGACTTCTGGAACTTCTCTCTGCTAGTTCCCTTGCCTCTGCTTGAATTTCCTCACTTGCTTTGTTGGCTTTGCTTCCTAGCCAATTTTTCTTCAGCTTTCAAGGCTGCTTAATAGGCATCCTCGAATTTATTAACCGACATCATGCTAATATCCTATTGTATTTCATATCTCATCTCATTGATGTATCTGGATGTCTTCTCATCTTCGTTCTCTTTCTGCCCAGCCCTGATGTTCAGTCGGTAAAATTCTTCAGTGTACTCCTTCACTAATAGACCCCTTTGTTTCAGGTTTTGCAATATTCTGTAAAGATTGATTTGGTAATCCTTCGGGATAAATTTGGCCTTCAACTTAGCTACCATCATATCCCAGTTTTTAATTTTTCGCTTACCATTTCTCCTGTGTTCGACTTGCAGTTCATCCCACCATAACGCTGCATGACCTTTCAATCTTGTCACTGCATGCTTTACCATCTTGTCTTCTTCGATATCTTCGTAATTGAAGTATTGTTCCATAGCACGTACCCAATCTAACAATTCTTCAACTTCCAAATTGCCTTCATACATAGGTACCTCTATCCTTGCTCTGGCTCCTATTTTTGAAACAACTTTTATCAACCGATCTTGTGCAACATCCTCTACTACATTTTCTTCGCCTTCTGCTTCTTCGATCTCAGCTTCACTGACATCACCAACATCTGGTGCTCTCCTCTGTGCTCTTTCCATGGCATCCAATCTCATTCGAAGTCGCCTCATTTCTTTTTCCATTTCTGTATTCGCTCTGCACCTTCTGGGTGGGATGATTTCACTGCGTCACCTACAAACAGAAATTGAATTTTTGATGCCACAAATGATACCAAATTTCCTCATTTCTCCTCTTGTCTCCTGTCTACAAATAAACTCAAAACCTTGCTCTGATACCACCTGATGCAGACCCCCTACCTCGGTAGGGCCCGCTAACCTCTCGGTCACTAGATCGTTCTAAATCTATGAGTTGAAGCATCTCTTTCGGGTCCCTGCTGGAAACTCTAATAAAAAATTCCATAGGTCCAAATACGAAACTCAATCCGCATGTACAAGCACCAAACGTGAGCTTCACCTCTACATGACCACTGGTCGTGACCGCACGCTCATACAAAAAGGAGTGCCGCGGTTTCGCATGTCAAGAATTTGCGAGTGAGTCAACCCTGACTCCCCGACTCCCGAAACTCCGAAAAGAGCTTATCAAATACTAGCTCCTCCCTTATCTCTACTCATGTGACCATTCACCACAACATGGGGCCCATCTTTTGATCGCGTCGGGATTTCGCGTATTGGGACTTCCAGGTAGTTAGTTCCTCCACACTTCTGACTCCTGAAATACCGAAATTTCGGAGTGCTCCGAACCAACGGATCATGATCCTATAGATCTAATGGATGCTACCCCTCCTGATCTTGCAAGTGTTGAAAGGTTCTCTCCTTTGTCCTCCCCGCAACTCCACTGGATCTAACGGTCCATGGGTATCGACGTTCCTGCATCCGACAATTTCCACCGCCCGTTCAGATTCCCCTAATGCTCAAACCTACAATGTGTGTGGATCCCTGACACCTATCACTCCAGATCCAATGGCTGGAATGATTTCGTGAATTCGTGTTTCATGTATTCTCACAAATCTGTCTTTTGACTTTTCTGCTGTACGGGTCAGTGAAATATTGATCGGCTGCCACCTGTCTTCTGATGATGGATGGTTCCGATGATTTCGAGACTTTTTGTTTTGCGATATCCACTTATCAAACTAAAGGTTCACTTCAGCTTCTCCCCGGAGTACGAGATCTATTGACAAGTGTCTCTTCCCAGATCAACCACTCACGATTCTTCGGCTCTCTGTGCTTTGCGTGTTTCAAGTCTCAACTTCCATCTTCCTCTAGATCTTTCAAGTTGCTGACACGTACCCTCCTGGTTTCAATGGTCCTGATATCATATGGCACTTTGACTCTCTGCGCTCCGAAAGTTTCAAGTCACTCTCCCTCCTGAGCTTACAACAACCAACGGTTGTGGTTCTTCCTGGTGATCCGACGTTTGGTCTTTGCTCCCAGTGATATGACAGCTCAGGTCTATCCCATTGATCAGATGGTCGAGATTCTATTCCAAGGTTCCGGACTTCGAGAATCGCAAGATTCAAATCCGATAACTACTCTCTCCTCTGTACGCGAAGTGCTAAAACTCATGCACCTCCTTTTGATTCGACGATTGTCGATATTCTTCCCTATGATCCAATGATCACGGTCGTTCTTCCTCTTGAGCTTCTAATATCTCTCCACCTTGGAAGATTTATATACTTTCAAAGGTTCCAAACCTTTATTCTCCTTATGAATTCGTCTCTAGGAACTTGTCAACACTTCATGAAAAGTGTTATCTCTTTTGAACTTCTATCCTTGAAATGATTTCGATCTCCCACACCCACCTTGCATTCTTAGGATTTCAAATAACTCAATTTGAATTATTTTCTTGAAAATAAAATCTTTCCCACCTGGCGTTCTTCTGCGCTGGTCCTTCAAAGCTTGTTTGATTCTTGATGCAGTGCATACCTTGCAACTGGTCTGAGTTTCTCTGATTCTCTCTGAACTTCTCCAAGTCGATCCTAGACTTAGTCGATCCAGTCCTTGTGTTCGAGATGCACACCTTGCATACAAGTATCAAAGGAGAAACGATTGAAACTCAACCAGCTTTGTCACAAACTCATACAGTTAATTTCTCAAACAATCATACATGAACGAACTAGAATAAATCATACACACATAATAACATTCATTCAATCACACTCGAATGAACACAGTCCAAGGATTTGGGACAATTTCTGTCTATTCTATTCATTCATGAAAAACAAAATACATAGTGTTTCTACCCCTCTACTCTTCTCTACTGATCTCTCTATTCTGTCTATCTATTCTAGTATATTACAATGAAATACTGAAAAACTATCTAAGGACCAACTCCACGAGCTCTCTCGTCTTGTTCTGAAATCTATCATTTCAAATTCAAAGCTATTACCTACTATGTCCTATTACAATAACTACTATTTATTTCCAGATAGAGTCGACACTCCATATCTTCAATTTCTTACAGTCCTTCAAGACTTTACAAACAAGTTACATTTTAAAATGTTGTTAAAAAAAATATCTCAACAACCAATTAAATTTTGAGTTAAATGCTCGATTTGAAATTCTGGCATTGCCGAGATGTCATCTGTTTGCATCCATGTGTGAGTTGTTGACTTTGAAGGCGACACTCCTGCATCACTACATTAGAGAAAAATGACCAAGGGAAAGTTTAGGCACTCGCCATCAGAGAAAAATGTTTAGGGGTCTTTAAATTCACCCAACCAATAAATCAAACACCTAAGGGGAACGTAAATTCACCCAGGGGTCTCTAAGTTTTCCCAAGCAAAGATAAAACACCCAAAGAGGTATAAATTCACCCAGGCATAAGTAAATTGACCGATTAATAAAATAAAACTAAAACACCCAAAGAAAGAAATACAATTTGTGTCAGTGGAAACTCAGTCAACAATACAAAACACAACTCAAAGAGGATTTAGCTAATGAAACTTTCATCTACTAACCAGAACATAAATTTCAAGCAATAGAACTTAAACCAAACCCACAATATACCTCCACAGAGAAGATTACACCCACACAGTATAAACAACAAAGATTTATTTTTCTTCAGAATTTCATTACAATGGGTGAGCTATGCATGCCCAAAAATTTCATGCATTGTTACTCACGAAAATAAATGCAAATGGTCATGGCTCAAAGATGCCTTCACTCATTGTGGACAAACTCCTTGACTCATTTGTCAATTGATCTTCAAGCAAGATACACTCTTCAAGATCTCATCTCTGCAAACTTCCCAAGTTCTCCTTGCCTCCCCCCTTGCTCACTATAGCCTTCAATTTTAATGTGTTTCCTTTGGAAGGGCAACCAACACAATGGTTCATTTCTACTTCCAACTTTACCAAAAACAAAAAAAATAAATCAATATCATATTTCTTTTGTAATAACAAATTTAAATGCTCAATTAACTTATTTTACATTATTTTAATATAATTATAATATCTTCTTTCACTATAATAACTATAATATTAAGATTTGTAATAACAAATTAAATGCTCAATTAATCTATTTTACATTGTTTTAACATAATTATAATATCTTTTTTCGCTATAATAACTATAGTTAAGATTAAGATTGTTGGGATTTTCAATTTATTGTTGTAATATGATCATAACATCTTCACTTTATTATTTACATGGTTAGTAATAGATTTTTTAAGTTTATATATGTTTTCTACATTATATATAATAATCTATATTATTTATATCATGTTTATGATAATTTTCATTTATTTAATAATAATAGTTTTTAATATATATATAGAAAATCAAATTTATATTTTCTAACTTTTAATAATTTAAGTTCCTCGAATAGGGTGTCAGAGCGTTCCATGCGTCCAGGTGAGAACCCAACACTTGCCACCTTTCTACGGATCACGTGACAACACGTGCAGCTTCCCTCCTACCTTTATTACTTCCTTATGAGCTCTGCAACTCTTCAATGCTACGCGATCCCAACTAACTACTCCAGTGCGCCCTGCGCTGGCTTCTTGGTATGGCGATGGAGGAAGTACATCATTCGGTCCTTTTGTGCATGTGTGCAATTACTCTCCAGTCTCCTTCTTATGGTGACGCCCCTCCCTCTAGTTTGCATCCACCATCCTTTCCTTTATGCTACTCTTGCACTCTGTCGATTTCTCTGGTGCCCACCTGGGTCTCCCTGTTCGCACCTCTGCCTCACCCTCATGTTCAATTTGTTATGCCTCACCTTCACGAAAATCCAAAGAGAGGTTCTCTTTGGTACCAGAACAAAGCGACCATGGCCAGTCGACACCCGCCTACCTTCGCTCCTGCACTTATTTCCTCACCCCCGTCATCCACTTAGTCCTCCCAGGCCAAAGTGGTCTTCCACCTCTGTCATTGTCGTGGGCTTGAAGGGTTGAATGGTTTACCTTCAGGGTAATTCACTGGGTTATGCTCCTGGACTACTCCCGGATCTGGCCTCAAATTCACAACCAACTCTTGCACATCCATATAGTCCACCACCCTTCGCTCCCTCTCCACCCCCTTTTGCCCCTCGTTTCCACCTTACATGCCTTCTTTGGAGGAGTTCAATGCTCAAACAAAAGAATTACAATTGGAAGTGCCTCTAGGCCAATATCTTCTCCAACCAGACTGTGCTTCGTGCCGACAACTTAGATATTCGGTCTCTATTCTTCAAGATTTTGTATTTTCATTCCGTAAGGATTCCGACGACCTCCACTTTCAGTTGGAAGACATGGACCATCGCACAGAGAAAATTGAATCTTTGCTTGTGACCCTGCTCCTCTCCCTGAAGTCACCATATTTGGGCGCCAATGCCCCAACATATCTAGGGGCGTTCCTTGATCCAAACTTCCATGGGGTGGATGACTGAGACATGGAAAAGTTCGTAGAGGAAGCCGAGGACAAGAGAGAGTAGTGCGCAAAGGAAATGATCCAAGACCAACATGCTTTGGGGGTGTTCTCCGAGATAGTACTTGACGAATTCTTCACATCACAGTAGGCCACTTGAGACATAACACAAACAATGCAGTAGAACTGTGGAGTATCATCAAGGGGGTCAAACTGGAAATTTGTCACAACATAAACCAACTCATTATGGAATGGGAATAACATGTGATAATCTCGTTGGTTTCAAAAATCATCCATGGCTCCAATCCATCAAAGTCTCCCCAAGTTGGAGGCTTCTAGGCTTGCTTGAATAATTTAGATCCCTCATACAACCCACCCTCACTCTCATCCCTTCCCATGTGAAAAGAGAGGCTAACAAGGTATTAGATCACTTGGATAATGAAGGAGCCATCTCAAAGGAGGAGATGATTCAAATGGATGCTCGAATCTCCCCAACTCCCCCGTTGTTTCTCCAATGCATGGAAATCGTTCAACATGATTTCCCTCCCTTGGATGGGGTGCCACGTCGCTAGAATGCAAATCCTAGTATTAAAAGAGCTTGTCGCCCTCACTCCCATTTCTTGTAGGGAGAGAAAAATTCAAGGTGCGTCATAGCAGGTTCGACATCTCCCTCACGCAGGTTTAATGACGACTTCAGTGCACCATGATTGGTGGATGATGATGGGTATGGGAGGCATCCACAATGTCATTTCAGCTCCTTTGGTGCCCCTCCACTTCCTCTGGGTATGTTATGGTTCCTCCCACTCAGATCAAATATTTCATTTTGGATTTTCTCATGTCATTCTCCCCACTCTGCAAATTCTCAAGTCACTTACAGTCTGGTTTGTCTCCACTGCCATTCCACGAGAGTGTGGTAAGCCCCAAGAGAGGGCCTTCTAGGTACAACTATGCTTCTAGGCAACATCGAATTCACAAGCTCGTCCAGGGTTCTTCGACCTCTCTGATTTGTCGGGATGGGGAGAAAATTATGCCTCCAATGGTCATTGTAGAGGAGGTGATTCCAGAAGAGTCAATTATTGTTTTGTCGGACTCCCTCATGTACACAGTTCCAGACCTCCATGACCCACCTAGCACCAGTCACTCCGTCCTTGATGCAACGTGCACCTCAGACTGGGCAACTTGGAAAATTCAGGAAGAGATTCCATCGGTCGACTACCCAATAGAGCCTCCACCACCCTCCTCGGCTCTGGACCAGGACTCACACTCCACTTGTCTCATCGCGCCAGAGCATCTGGAACTCATCTTCGAGATGCATGAGGACATGCAGGAACAACTTCACACACATATCTTGCTCAGCAGTCCAATCAACATTTTGTATGGAGCGCTCTCGAGCTCACAGAGCCAACAATGGTGTCTGACCTGCGTGCAATGTTGCCCGACATGCATACTCCTGTTCAGAATTCTCTTTGCATGCTCAGACAGTTCAGACACTACATTCCCTTACCACCTGCTCCGGTTTCCAAATGTTTGGCGGAACAGGTGGCAATTTTTTTGCTAGAACAAAAGGTTGTCATTTGTTCGGGTTTCCACTTGTCTGATGAAACAGGTGGAAGACCTCCAGACATGGTTCCATTATGTATGATTACAACAATTTTTTTAGGAATTAAATCTTTTTATTTACAAAAAAAAAAAGTGTGCAAACTCAATTTTTTTATAAAATTAATTTTTCCATTAAAATAAAGTTCTTTTAAATTTTTATTAAT
>SNQJ01S0066403.1:57555-69567 GCA_010110895.2 Picea sitchensis | reverse complement strand
TCAATTCTACTAAATAAATAAATAAAGATAAAGAAAATGATTCTCTTTTAAACGTAGTTAATGTTAAAAGTTAAAAATTGACATTTTTTTTTCAATTCTTTTGAAAATTATGTAATAAACATGATAACCATAATCACGTTAAAATAATATTCCAGATATTCGGCAGTGGATATATATATATATATATATTCTTTTTGGCATATGCATTGTCAAGTTAGAAGATTGCTTGGAAAAAACAGGTTGTGTCGGCCTTACTCTCACTGGTATAGTCATCAATCTTCTTCTTTATGACGATGATATCGTTCTTATGGCAAGGAGTCCCCATGATATTGAAAACCAACTAAGAATCTTCAAGGGTTTTTGCTGCAATATGGGTATGCTTGTTAATACTGATAAGACTAAGGTCATGATTATTAAATCCAATAAGATCCCTTATGATACCTTCGTATATGAAAAAAACAACTTGGAGGAAGTGACTTCATACAAATATCTTGGAATCGATATTCACCACAAGCTCAATTGGAATTATAGCATTGAGAAAAAGATTATTGGGGGATGGAAAGCTTATTATGGGCTTGAAAAAAATTGTAAATCAACTGATCTTTGGAGTTAGGATAAGAAGAAACTCCTCTTTGAGACTCTTGTTACACGTGTTATTCTTTATGGATGTGAATTCTGGGGCTGTAGTATCTCTCATGAATACTAAAGAAAGAAAGAGAAAATACAAAAAAAAATTATAATCTATAATCTCAAAATTAAAGGAAATACGCCCTATATCCCATTCTCCTCTTAGAAACAAACCTCTCCCCCATTGAGAGCATGGCTATGACTAGATACCTAATGTATAAGAACAAGTTAAACAACATGGAAGACAAGAGGCTTCCTAAAACTGCTTCAAAATTGAGTCATAACCACCATCGACTCAAGCGAGGATGTCATAAAGATACCCGGTCTTGGCTAAACTATCGGGGAATCATGGAAGACACCATTTTGCAAAATAATGATACTATTAAAAAATCATTTTCCAAAAATCAGTTAATAAAGGGATTTGGTAGTTGGGTAGCCAACCACCCACAATGAAGAAGGTATGGATAACTAGATGAATAATTGAAGAATCCGAGCCATTGGTACAACTAGTAGCCACCTCATTTTCCAGGATTGACCCAAAGACTCCTCTAATGTAAGGAAGAGAAATTGTGAACCTTTAGCAGAAGGAATATACAACGAGGGGGATTGGCATCGAAGGGAGTTATGGAAAGAAGAGGAGTTAGTGGTAGAGAGGTATGAGAAAAAGTGAGAAAAACTTTTAAGTAGAGCTCGTTGTTGAATTCTAATTAGAGAAAACCTCAACCTAGCTAGGATGGAGGGATATGAATTTAACACCCGTTAGATAGGAAACCCACACTGAGGGGGGAGAACGTCAAGGGATTGTGTTAGTATTGAATGGACTCCCACATGGAGAGGTTAACTAGCTAGGAAGACAACTGAGAAAACTTGTGGAAGCCTTGACTTGGTGGGTGAAAGGGGATTCCTATTGTTGACTATATGTGAAGGAAAGTGGCCTTCACACTCAACCCAACTTACCTTAAGAGACTTAAGTTCCCTAGTGGTATCATGGTCTAGAATGGGGTTAGCCTATTGTATAGAATCATAGTGCAACATATCCTACAGTTGGGTGGAAAAACACTCACCCTCAGTCAATTTGGTCTAGATGACAATTTATAAATAGTTAAGTATTTACTTATTCTCTGTATATTCAAATGTTTGAATAAAATATGCATGTTTTTCATTCATGAAATGACATGGATTCATGAGCGGAATGGATGAATGTATGACTCTATAATTTTTTGTGTCTTGGATAAATTTTCATTATTGGTTACCTTCTTTTGAATAAATTCTCGGACAACCTATAATTCCTATCTTAAAACCCCAAGAATGGTTCAGAATTGCATGGGGTTCATTTACTCAAGAATGATCTTAATTCCCTTGAGTTTCCATTTCATGAACCCATGCTATGGAAATTATATACCGAGAAGTTTCTCTATCCAACCCTTGAAATCCAATTGTAGAGGATTCAAGTTATCAAATTCTTCTTTTCCCACTTTTTACCTATTAACGGAATGCCTCGAGGTAGAAACCATGAAATCCAGGATTTTCGGGATTACTGATATCTGGAGTTTATTTATTTTAAAATCCTATACATTGGAACCCCAATGCAGATCATTGATATGGAATCTTGATTGGGGGTAAACCTTGACCTATTAGAACCAACTATACAAAATTGAGACCTCGGAGTGGACCCTAGGTCGTTGGAACCCTTACTGGAGGAACAATGGAT
This sequence comes from Picea sitchensis, assembly GCA_010110895.2. Taxonomy (NCBI): domain Eukaryota; kingdom Viridiplantae; phylum Streptophyta; class Pinopsida; order Pinales; family Pinaceae; genus Picea; species Picea sitchensis. Next base: position 67,229 of record SNQJ01S0066403.1, on the reverse strand, counting down.
ATCCAGGATAGAGAACATCCAAGATTTACAATAAGTGGACCCTTTCTAAAAGCCCAGATGTTGGATGATGGAGTTATGTAGATGGAACCCTCAATCCCAGTAGCAGACATCCAAAGAAACGAGTTAATCAAACTTTTGTAAAATATCCAGATCTAGATACAAAAATGTGACGCAGTGGAACCCTGAGGTTAATGACATCATGGTGACGTGGAATCCATATTAGAGTGATGTGGAGTCCACGTAGCTAGAACCTCCATGGATTTTAGGTGGCATGTCATGGTGGTAGGTCTCGAGATAGAGTCTGGATGGTGGAACCCGAAAGAGGAATCAAGACCACCCAAAAAATTGAAAATATGGAAAATATTTGAAGTGTTATTTTGGTAAAATGTTGGATCTTGGATTCCATGTCAGCGTGCCATGTCAAAATAAACATCAACTAAGTGATTTTTCAGCAGGGTCACGGTGGTAGGTCACAAGACAGAGGCTAGATGATGGAATCAGGACCATCTAGAAATTCATAAGTTTTTAAAAATGGGCCTTTAACAAAAATCCAAACTATGTATTCCATGTCAATAGTGTCGCATCATGCCACGATAGTGTGCATGTGTTGTAGCACATCAATTAGGTGACCATGTAAGCCTTCGTAGGATTGAAAAATAAACTTAAGGAACATATCTCAAGAAATATGGACGAATGGGATCTCTCCTTGGAAAAACACTGTATTATGGAATCAGGAGGCAAACCTAGGCCATCCAGAAATCCAAAAATTTTAGATTTCCTAGAAAGGGATTTTTGGAAAATGTTGGATGTTGGATGTGGAACTACGATGCATAGTGGAACCCTTTAACCCATGAATCAAATAAGTGGAGTATCCAAGTGGAGGATGACATGTGGAATAGGACAAGTGTTCTCCTGTGGTGATTTTTGGGATGAAGGGAGGGGCTTGCTATTAGTCAAGCACTTCTAATCCCAAAATGAATGAGGACTATTGATCATGATCGAAATCGACCATAAGATCTTTCGGGAATGTTTTAAGCCCAATAGGTTAGCATTTTGAAGAGGTGAGTTTGAAAGTGGTGCCTGATTAATAGACATGGACATTTAATCTCAAAATAGATATGGTCCATTAGATTAGACAAATCTTAATTGTTAGATCTATCGAAGTTAGATGACCCCATTAATTGTCGCACAAATTAAAAACATGCCTTGATCTGGGTCATTAATCAACGCATTTCCCCACTATCTAATATAACGAATGAGCATGTTGTTTCATAAATATTCATTTAGGAGTCTCGTAGTATCTTGGCATCCCGAAGAGAGATCAGTAGCCTATGGCTTAGGTGGCAGCCTATCTTTAAGAGTCGAATTCTAGGAAATCCCATTTGGAAGTTTGCTTGTGGGAAGATCTTTTTCAGGAAGGACTTGTTCATGATGTTTTTTCGAAGGGATGAGCCTGATGGTGAAATATCGATAGGATTATGGGTTTCTAACTTTGGAGAAAACATAAAGGGTGCTTTCTTGACATCTCAAATGGGATTGTCTGAACAAAAGAGTTTGATAGTGTTGCAGGATGCCAATTTCATATAAACCATGAGGCATGGTAAATTGACATCCCGATGGGATGAGTCGTACGACAGAGATCTGACGGTGTTATCAGCTTTGAGATTCCGATGGCTTGTGTCTGGTGGTGAGAACCCCTATATAGCTCATTTAGTAACAAATTAGGGTCGATGCCCTTCAAACCTAGGGGAGAGCAGGTCCAAGTAAGCTAGACGATTGGAGCATGTCCACGTGGATGCAATGTGGATATGATGATATCACCATGATTAATTCCTAAGAAACTTTAAGGGTCATATATTTCTATCTAGAGCTCTGAATTGAGCATAAAGACAATTGTTGGAAAATCTCGAGGAGAAAAATCAATCTGCAAGCTTAGAATTAGAGTTAGAATGATGGTTGAAATTTTGAACATCTCACCAGCCTAATGAAGCTTAAGGGGTTGGGTGTGTTACATTATCTATATTTTTCTAACAGAGCTATATCTATAGATAGACTATTTATTGCTATATTTATGACCATTCTAGAATATAACAATAATAGAAAAGAAATGGCATTAACTACAAAGACCCAGTTATCCCTGCGCATCATCTCGGGGCTGCTGCTTCAGTATCTCAAACATGGGTTGTGTGCCCAACCCAACCTCATCCACCTCAATTGGAAAAGTTTTAGAACCCAATGGACTAGGAGTGCCACCACCCTCCTCCTACTCACTAGGCCACTTACTAGCATGAGATTCCTTGAAGTGGATATTGTGTCAAGATTGACAAAAGAGTTCGAATTTACCTTCCATAATATGAATTGCATGCAGAAGGTCTCCCTTCTCTTTCCTAGTCCTGTGCAGAGCTTGCTCAACCATGGCCTTGACAATCCAATATGTCTAATATATCTTTAAATACTTGGTCTCCCTCATCCTTGAATGGAAGGGGTTGACCATCCAGTGTTGCACCTCCTCAGGAATGTCTTTGTTCGAAGTGGCAAGCCTTTGAGCTCAAATGTCCTCTTCGATCGTCATCATTGTCTTCTTTTCATCCTCTGAACACATCTCCTGGAACATATTTTCGACCTCCCATGCCTTGGGAGCCACCCTCATGTTGGCTACAGGTCCCTGGGACGAGGGTGTTTCATTGTCATTTTTCCCCCTACGCCTTGCTCCCCCTTTCTCGCTAGATTTGTTGGCCATCCTTAGAGTAATCCTCGACAAGCTACTACCAAACAATTTAGTTTTCCAAAGACGAACCTGCCAACCATCCCCACCATCTCCCTACTTTATTTTTCTCCAGAATCAACTTCAACCTCGCTGGTATTCTATCCAAACTATTGGTTCAAAACCGATTGGCTCGCACAAATTGCATCATCATAGCAGAGCAAACCTTCATCTAGGACTCCCTTGATGGTGCATCACGTGTCAGATATAGTCATCCAGAGTGATGCCACCATAAAGCAGAGGCTTATTCCTACCCTCATTCTTGAATGATGTATTAAAGTACTCCTTCGCTTAGCTCCCTGAAGGTTGAGCATGCTAAGCGTTGAATGTTGTGTACTATCTCCGACCCAAGCACTTTGCGGATTAATTTCCTTCATGATGTTGAAGGACCAAAATTGTCTGGACCATCCCTCTTCCATCATTTGAGGCCACTATCAAATTGCTCGACACTTGCTCCCACACTTGCATAAGTGTATGATCTCCCCTTGCTGTCACATCGAGAGAATGTCCCGACATGTGGTCACGGGTAGTCCCGACGTTTAACACCCCATCCAAGTAGTAAATAATTATCTATTGAATACATAATAAATCAAGGATATTTACCATGAGAATGTTTAGTTTTTATTTATAGTACTTTTAATCAAAATTTGAACTTTGGTAAATAAATTCTCTTCATTTTAGTATTAAGATATTTCATAGGAATGTTGATAAGTATGTCTATATACATTATACGTATGTTTACATTTTAATTGTTGTTTTTTATAATAAAAATTAATAAATTATATTATAGAAAGGAAAATCTATATCTATATTTATTTTCGGGAGTTTGGTTATATTCTATTTTTTATTGGTTAAAGATTTGATATTCAAATTTTAATTTTTTATTATTGAATTGAATAATTAATTTCAATTATGATTATTGTTGCACTTAGAGAAGTTAAATGCATTTTATAATTTAGTATTGAAGATATTTTATTTGGTACCATTTCTGAAACGATATCAAAAATAAGATGCACTATACCATACACACATAATCCATCTTAATTGGATCTTTTAAGTATGGAGAGATTTACCTCTTTAACATTTTTTGGATCCCTCTTAGTATTTAATAAATCTACAATAAAAATGGATCTATGCTAGTTTTAGACAATTTAAAAATATATACTAAGCTATTGTCTTATTATTAGTGGTCTTGAATGGTTTTTAAGTTGCATTTTCCATTTTTTTTTCTTTTTAATTAAGTGGATAGATATGAGGTTGATGAAAGTTTCATCGAAATTTATTCTATAGGATTCTCATTATTTCCCTCTCTATGGTTGAGTTTTATGATTCATGTTGCAACTTCATCCTTCCATGAAAGGTTGTTAGTCAGAATAACTTGCATATGAGAGGGCTTCTTTGACATGTTCATAACCATGTTTACTTCACCCAACAAACATACAACAAACATAGGGGTTGTTACCTATGTAGATATACCAAGCTTAAAACTAATTGTATCTTTGCTTGGAGTCATTGTAGGATTCTCTAAAATGATTTCGACCTCCACTATTATTAGTTTTTAGTTCTCTTCCTTGGAAGACTTTAATCTTTAGATAAGTATATATTTTCACAAATTCAGACACCTAAAAATTATATTTTTATAATTCAATGTCTAAAAATATAATTAAGTGTTTATATTTTAAAAGGGAATAAGCTAATAAGTGTACAAACTCAAATGAGGGGAAATTTCGAGAGAATGATAAGGCGAAACCCTAGATTTGTATGCTGCAATACCCTAGCTCTTACAGTCGAAGCATCTGCGGCTTTGTTGGTAGACTATCACACAACCAGAGCGCCTGATCTCCGACAATGGATCCAGGGGGAGGGGTGAAACCCGCCTCAAATAGAAATGTTGCAGCAAACGACCGAGGGAGGTTAAGATCTAAGAGACTAGCCTTTGAGCCACCACCCCACCTACGCAAAAAGATCCTCACTGAAGAGAAAGGTTTAAGCAAGGAAATGGAGGTAGAGACGAGCACATCTTGTCCAAAGGCGTCTCGAGGATGGGAACTAGGGAAATGCATTCCCCAATCTGATAAACCACCTAGCTATATTATCAACTCGACCACGGTAGGGGAACACACTCAGTTCATGAAAGAGCATGCCATGATCGGGAAGTTTTTGGGTCTCTGGTCCTCGGAAAGGGACCTCATGCACCAAATCAAAGCTTGGTGGAATCCAAATGGGGATTATGAGGTCCAACTCAACTCCAAGGGTTTATTCATGATTATCTTCTACAACCTGGATGACAAGGACCGGATCTTCAATAATGGACCCTATTTTTACAACTCTATAGGGCTCTTCCTTAGACTTTGGATGGACCTATTTAGCCCCGAGAAAGAATATTTTACTATGGTTCCAGTTTGGATTCACCTCTACTCCTTACCCTAGGAATTCTAGCTTGAATAAATACTCATGGGTATAAGAAACATAGTAGGGTGCTATGTAAAATCCTCAGAGGTGACAAAACAAAGGAAATACACCTCCTATGCCCACATCTCCGTCTACATGGATATATCGTAGGCCCTACCAGGTTCAGTAACTATAGAATACCAGGATGAAGATTGGGACTAGACCATCGACTATGAGTGCATCCTCTTCTATTGCAGGAAATGTGATGAGCATGGTCACCTCTTCTGTGAATTCCCTCTCAATGCTCAAACCCCAAACACAGGGGAAGGAAAACAAAAGGATGGCTTCACTATAGTCACAGGAAGGAAAAAACAACCCCCCAAGAAGCAAAATCAAGAGGGAAACCAGAAGATTCCCATAAACAACTTTTTTGATATCTTAAACCATCTCCCAAAAGAGGAGGAAGTGGAAATACACACAAAAAAAAAAAGCCAGGACAAGGATAAAGGAAAATCCAAGTTGCAGTCTGAACTAGCTATATAAAAAATCCAAGAAACATACCCCTCAATTCGGTAGAATGAGAATAAAAAAACAAAGGATGGGGGGGGACACAATCATATAGGTGGAGGATTAGGATCTGGTGGACACTGACCTGGAGAAACTTGAGGAAGCCTTCAACAAGAAGGATTTGCTAACCATCCCAGTATAACAACTAAGAAAGGTTCATAAAGTACTCATTGATTCCATCGCAGGATCCACTTCACGATTGGGTATATCCCCAGGTCTAGTAACAGATCCTAGGCATACCCCTCATGAAGGCAAGCGACGAGGCCGAAAATCAAGACATCAACTGATCAAAGAGGTGGGATACTATGTGCTTAACTTGAGACAGATCCACTATCTCATGAAAGGTTTCTTCTCTCCCCCACACAACTCCTTATGATGAAAATCATCACTTGGAACATCAGAGGGATAAATGGAAGGTCCAAACAATGGACCCTTCGAAAAATTATTCGTGCCAAGAATCGAGACATTCTCCTTTTACAGAAAACTAAATATGTCAGGGATACAATAGAGGAATCTTTCAGAGATGTTGGAGGCATTGCAACTTCATTCACACAAACTCAAATGGCGCAGCAAGGGGTCTCTCCATTTTATGGAACCCTACCACAGTCATTACTGATCAACCTTTTTCCACGATTGGCATGCTCACAGTCCACTTCTGGGCCTTGGGCTCCAACAAGGATGGCATACTCACAAACACATATGGGCCGCAAAGTGCCCAGGACAAGGACCTTTTCCTATAAAGGATATCCACCATAAGTGCGCTAATAGGATTCAAATGCTGGATAGTGGGGGGAGACTTCAACATCATCCTCACGTTGGAGGAGAAGAGTGGAGGCACAAAGTGACTGGAAGAAGACAGTGGTAAGTTTTGAACGCTAATAGACCAACTCAAACTCATTGACATAGAAACCAAAAATGGAATTTTCACCTGGTCCAATCGGAGATTTGGCCCCCAACACGTTGCCTGCAAATTAGACCGCTTCCTTATTTCAAAATCCATAATGTTGGAGGATCCAATGTTAGAAGCCAACATTCTCCCAAAATCTAGTTCGGACCACTAACCAATCTCCCTCTTTCTAGACATAGGAGAAACACCCAACCTCAAACCTTTCCTCTTCGAAAAATTCTGGTTCACTCACTCGTATTTTGAGTAACTTTCCCAATCCTGGTGGAGGCATGCTGAGATATCCCATGGCACAAGCATGTATAAGTTCTAGCAGCAGCTGAAGAATTTCAAAATGCAACTAAAAAATTGGAACATAAATTTCTTTGGCAACATTTTCCAGAAAAAACGGGAGATTGAGCAATGCCTCGAGGATCTACAACAGGTATTGATTCTACAGGGAAAGATGGTAGATTATGCAAGGGAGGAAGAAAATCTCCAGGCAGAGCTAGAGAAACGAAAAAAAAGAGAGGAGATACTCTGGCAACAGAAATCCAAAGTACAATGGCTCAAGGAGGGAGAGAGGAACACCAAGCTCTTCCATCGCTCCATGGTGCGTCGACGATACTTCAATAGAATCACCAAGTTGGAGGACACTCAAGGAAACCACATCAGGGATCATGAAGGCATAGAATTGAAACTGGTAAATTACTACAAAGACATGCTATCTAAACCCATTAAGGACAAAACATGGGCTATAAGAAAGATAACCTGACACATCCCATCCCTCATCACAATAGAACATAATAAAACACTAATGAGGTTGATCACACACGAAGAAGTGGATCAATCATTTAAAGAAATGCCTTTCGGGAAGGCATTGGGTTCGAATGGCTTCACAACTAAATTTTTTCACTATTGTTGGTCAATGATCTGGGAAGGAGTCTGACAACTCATCGAGGACTATCGTTCCTCTGGATAGGTCCTCTCGACCTTCAATGCCACTTTCCTCATGCTAATCCCAAAGGAAGAAAGGGTTACCCACCCAAAGCAGTTCTGCCCCATTTCCCTATGAAATGTAATCTACAAAATCATCATGAAGGTAATAGCTCTAAGGCTCAAACTTGTACTACCTTTCATTATCTCCAAGGAACAATCAAGCTACGTGGAAGGGTGTCAAATTATGGACAACGTCATCATATCACATGAGGTGATACATTCACTCAAATCAAGTTGTACCCCAGGTATGCTAATCAAACTAGACCTCTCAAAATATTTTGATAGAATCAATTGGAAATACATGTGTTCCCTTCTTGAATCCTTTGGCTTTGATAAGGCTTGGATAGACTGGATCATGAATCTCACTTCTTCAGCCTTTTTCTCCATTTTGGTTAATGGAGTACCCTCCCAACCCTCTTCCCCTACCAGAGGCATTTGACAAGGGGACCCCTCTCCCCTTTCCTTTTTGTCATCATGGCTAAAGGCCTGGGCCACTATATCAATGCCTCGATTGAGGATGGTTCCCTTAAGGGCCCACCCCTTCACAATCTCCAACCGACATCCTCTCATATTCAATTTGTGGATGATACCTTGTTGATGAATACCCCTACCGCCCAAGAGGCCAACAAACTCAAGTCCATCCTCACAGACTTTTTTGATGCTTCAGGGACCTCCCTAAACCTTGACAAATCACAACTCTTCTTCTTCAACACCCCGTCGACGGTCCAAACCCACATCTTTCGACTTCTAGGTATCCCCAAGAGATCCCTTCCGCCCAACTATATTGGTATCCCCCTTACGAAGGCAGTCACGCGCAACATCTCTTGGGAAAACCTCTTGCTTTTCATATCCAATTGACTAAACATTTGGACCTTTCGATTTCTCAATCTTGTAGCCTAACTAGTCCTTTTGAAATCATTTCTTCAAGCTCTCCCGACCTACCTTTTTATAGCCTTGGCAGCACCACAGTCAGTCATAAAATATATCAGGAACCTCCAATGAAAATTTATTTGGCATGGACACCATCCTGGCAAGAAATGGGCTCTAGTTGGGTGGGACAAAATCTGCCGCCAAAAATCCATAGGTGGATTGGGTCTAAGGGATCCGAGCAAGCTCAATCACATAATGGGGGAAAAACTTTGGTGGAGTTCACTCAAAAATCCCACAGATTTATGGGATAAAATGTGGAAGCACAAATATGTACCAACCACCAATGCAGATCTCCTGATCAGACTCAATGATCAGATTCAAGGCTCCAACATATGGGATGCATCTTGGTGCAACCTCCCTCTCATACAAAAATATGCTTTCTGGGAGATTCAAAATGGAGAGATGTCCTTATTCTGGCAGGACTCCTGGCAACAATTTCCACCTTTTCACTCAATGGAAGAGCTACGCCCCCTCCACCAGCAAATGCAAATCAGGAATCCACTCCATGTAAAGGATTTGTGGAAGGAAAATTCTCAGTATCACCCCTGGCGCATATGGAAGACTCAACCTCATGAACTCAACACACCAGAGGACAATAATACACAACCCTTGTGTGAAATAGCCTCGTAGCAGAAGATTTGTATTAGTGAAGGACCGAACATCCTCAAGGGGGGACACTCGCCAACATGCAACTTCTCGATAAAGGAAGCTTACTACCTTCACAAAAACTACCACATGCATCCAAAAGAGCACATCTGGAGCACCATTTGGAATTCCAAATTTTGACCGAAAATCTCAATTTTCCTCTGGCTAATGGCCTAGAATCACATACTCACCTAGGACAATCTTCGGAAGCGAGGCTTTGTAGGACCATCGATATGCCTTCTCTACTGGAAACATGAGGAAACAATGGAGAACATTTTAAATCAATGCCCTCATAGTGGGGAAATCTAGGACATGGCAGCACAAATAATGTGTCACTCCAATACAAACAAAGACAACATTGTCAGTACTATCGAAAATTGGGGGTTGATCACTTATCATAGCCCAATTTTAGATTGCATCTAGCAATTTCTACCGAGATTTATTGTTTTGAAAATATGGAAAGAGCGAAACAAAATAATTTTCCACTACCATTCC
>SNQJ01S0066403.1:23947-41562 GCA_010110895.2 Picea sitchensis | reverse complement strand
TTGGAAAACATATATTTAAAAATTGTGTAATTAAAAATTGTATTAAAAGACTAAATTTAAAAACTATTTTAATAATGAATTGTATGTGAGGGGGATGTGAGGGGGCGATGCCCTCCTCCCCCATGCTCGTGAAATGGTGTTGGCATTGTTCTGTGTGCGAGTTGTAAGACCCAAGGTTTGGAATATCTAAGACCAACAAAACCCATCGGACACCAGCCCTTTCGGCATCATATGCTTGCACAGATGAAGTCTCACATGAGGTATCTATGGGGACTGCAAGAACTAGGCTTCTACAGTAGTAAGGGAATGGGAGGAAAACACTCAGTTCATTCTTCCTTCTTATGTTGTGTGCATAACTATGTTCTATTTAGTTCTTAACTTACTCATGATTCATATTCTCATACGTATCATATCCTAGATTATTGTATAGACTTGTTACTATCACAGTCATGAATCATTGCACCATATTTAACTATACTACGAAGCTATTCTACGATGCATGCAAATAGTATTCATAATCAAACACAGAAAACCGACAACACAGGATTATGTAACATATGTTTATTATTCCTTTGTTCATCCTTATCAACCTTCAATTGCTACATTCAAGAACTTTGGAACTCACTATCCATAAAAAATTACCAGACTATAACATAACCTAATCTCTTATAAGCAAACTTCATCAAAATATTACTTAACTAAACCCACAATAGTAACAACAACAATGGCGTGAACCCCTAATCTCCCAACCCATTACATATTTATACCAAAAGCTAGGGATGAAATTTTCCTAATCTATTCATCCCAAAAATATCCCATTATAATGCATGGCCAACTCAATTAACTAGTTTTTCGACGCCTTTCTTCTTCTTTTTAGTTTTCATTCTACTTTTCTATTGTTCTTCTATTTCTGGAATGTCGAGTTCTCATTCTCTTGTTATGCTTTATTTCCTTGATTTATTCTTTTGTCTTTATTCTTTGAGCTACGCATTGTCTTCCTTTTGCACACTTTCCTCCTTCTACGCACTTTCCTGCTTCTACACACTTTCCATATACTACTGCAAAAACTATTTTCAAGATTGCATGTCCAAAAGGCCCCCAACACTCACCTGTGGCTTGTCCCAAGCCACTCAAGCCTATTTTTTGCTCTTCCATGCCGAAATGAAGTTTTGAGAGGCAACCTTTGCTCCCTCTACCTATTTGATGATCATGGCCTTTATTTTTGTTATCTCCCATGTTCCTTGCATGGTTAAGTTTGTAAGTTTTTCCTCTAGTTCCACTGTTGCTTGCTTGACCCTACCCTGCATCGTATCCAACTCTCCAATTACCCACACTGCCTCTTTTTGCAGTGGTCCCATTCTCTGTTGTAGGACCTTTTGTTGATCCCTCATTTTCTCCACTTCTACCTATGCCTATCATTAAGCCAAAATGACTACCATGCATGCTACTGGTGGTAGTGTAGTCACCATTTCTATCGACTTTTGTGCATTTTCTTGCGCCTCTCTTAGCTTGGCCTCTACGACCTTCATCGTCGAATCTTCTATCAACTCTGTCCACACATGTGCATTCTCCCTTAATATTCTTGGTGTTGGAAAATGTTGTGGTTGTCGTTCTCTTTTTTCCTTCGCACACCTCTGGTGACGATCCTTGCATGCTTCTTAGCTTTAAATATTCTATCTCTGATTGGAATCCCTTAATGACTTCACCGATCTTCTACACTTGTTCCTTCATAACCGCTTCGACTAATAGGGGAACTTCTAGAATTTCTTTGTATAACTTTTGGAATGTTGCTTGGGTGTTCTTCGCCATGCTCTTAGCCTCGTCCTTTTCCTTTAATGTTGAATTGACTCTCTCCTCAGCCTCGTCTTTGTTCCTCAAATACTCTTCTACTCCACCTTCAACTTCCCTCCTCTGTTGCAGTGTCGTGGCATACTTCTCCTGTAGTCGGGCTCATTCATCCCTTATTCTTTATAACTCCTTGTGTTCTTCCTCTCCTCTATTTCTGATTTCTTGTACTAGTCTTTCTTGCAAGTCCTGTAAATTTTTCATGGACATCCTCGAGATGACTATCTTCAAATGGGCCACTAAATTTACTTGCTCGTGAAACTTGAACATTGGAAACTCTAGCATGTACATCTCAATTTGTAGGGTTATGTGCCCTAGTGTCAGTTGTGTCAATGCCGACTTTTCACTTTCTACTTCTCTCCTTGGCCTTGTTGATGGTTCTTTTCCAAACCTATGCTCCTTTGTAAGGTTTACAACTTCCAACATTTGTTGAAGTACTCCCATTTGGTCCTGCACTTTCTTTTGTTGTTCTTCTTTATTTTTTGCTACTTCTTCACATAATTCTTCTGTGTTATCTCGTATCTGGTATCATCATAGTCTATCTCGTCCGTGTCTTATCTCCTAGTTTGGAACAGTGCTATGTTAATGTGTGATGACCATTATTTCTGCACATGTTCTTATGCCTTGGTACTTGAACGCTCTTTTTTCTTTCTTTTATTTTCATATATCTACTTTTTAATTATTTTTCCTTCTTTTTCTTGCCTACTATGATACAACTACCATAATACATGTGTTCTGGAGTAGCCCAAATTACTGTGCAGTCTATTAGTTGTGTCTATAGAGTTTCAACCGACTTCCATTCACCATTCCTTCCAAAACTTCTCCATTCAAGGTTTCCATCCGTGCATCACCTGTCTCCATTAGTTGTTGAATCACATAAGGTCCTAACCAGTGCATTCGAAACTTCCATGGATGTTGCATATACTTGTTGTCATAGAGTAGTACTAAATCTCCGACTTGAAACTTCTTATGTTTAATGTGTCGATCATGCCAGGCCTTCTCTCTGGATTTTTGAACCTGTTGATGGAATCCTGCGACAAACCGATTCTCTTCAAGTTGTACTAATTATGCCAACCTCTCCTCTATTGTGCCAACATCTGATAGCTCTGTGATTGTTGCAATGCGCAAGCTAGGTATAATAAAATCCATTGGCATTGCAACTTCTTTCCCATAGACCAACCTGAAAGGTGTCTGTCCTATCAACTTATTACTTGTAGTCATGTAAGCCCATAATCCTGCAGGAACTCTTAAGTCCCAATCAACTATCCCTATCGTGTACTGAAAACTTCCCCATTTCGTTGCAAATGTTGTCTTGTCTTGATATACCTACACGATCCTTATTTGATGGTACCAGAGAATCCATCTGTAAAAGAGTAAGTTGCCTGGCCTCCTACTTTCTCATGTACCTCATTCATTAATGGTGTTGGAAATGGGTCATGTAAGTAGGAATCATTTCACTTCCTTAGATATACACAGATCCTAATTCCTCTTGTCATATTGTCCTGCACCACCATTGAACCGATCCACTCATATTCTTCTACCGATGATTCATGCATCCAACATCCTATTTATTTCATCTTTCACCTTCTCCTTATACCTCTGATTTAGCCTGTACTACCTCTGGCACACTGGCTTAGATCCTAGTTTTAGTGGGATCTTCATCTCACCCAAGTCTATCAATATTCCCTTCATCTCTGAAAAAATCATTGGAAATAGGTGTTGGTATTCTCATTGTATGTCTACAACCTTGATGCAGGGTACCCCAACCCTCAGGTCGGAGCCCGCACAGGATCTTTCAATTTCGGCCCCTTAGAGTTTGATTGGCTCTTCAATTTCCTCTTCGGGAAATTTATTCACACACCCAAATGAGTGTATGTCACAGGTCCTTCTGAGTTATGCTCACGTTATCTTTGCACAGGCATGAACTCCATGATCAACACCCAAATGAAATTGAGACTTTCCCCTTTTCCTTTCAAGATATGGGATTTCACAATTTCGCGAATCCTAATGTCGAACGTCTTACCTCTTTGACCTCCGAAACCCGAAACATCAAACATTAGACACTTCTCGCCACTGACTTCGGCTTTCCTCTCTTCACGATTTCGGGAGTTGCGTTGATTTGCAACTCTTCCTCTTGACTCCAGGAATCCAAAGTACCAAAATTCCGACCTCGTCACTTTTTTCCTTTATACACAAAACCCTTTTTTTTTGCGTTTCGGGGATTTGATCAACCAAAGGTTTCGCCCACACTTCGGACTTATGACCCCCGAAATGACGAAATGATCTTGATGGTCCAATGATTGAAATCAATGGTCCATGTTAACTCCTGCCTTTCAAAGGTGGGTCTATCCAACGCTTAAATTCCCCGCAACTTTCCTGGATCCTACGGACCTCGCTATTTCGGGAGTTCTCCTCAGAGAATTCCGAACATTCAATTTCATTCTGCACAACGAATTGAGCTTCCTACTTTCTCTTGAATGATTCAAAGGCCCTAACCATTTTGATCTTTCTTCACAAACTTAGGTCTTCAAGGAGACTCCTGCACGCACTCCTTGTGGCAATCCTTCAAATACTTCAGTGTACTTGAACTCCCGACTCTATGCACTTTCTCCGCAACAACAGTCCTTCAATTTCTCAACCTTAGTTGATAAGTTCTAAGGTCTCGACCAGCCTACACACACCTTGCATGACTTCTGTGCTTGTCTTGCACTTCTGCTAGAATGAGAACAATGGTATCTCTCCTGAGATTTCAGAGATAAACTCTGAACCTTTGTCACACACTCCTTGCAGACGTTTCACTGCACTCCTTGCCGGAACTTCTCTTACTCAGGAAGAGAAACAATTGAAACTCATTTTTTTTTCTTCTCTCAAAATTTAAACATTCAACATGAAAACATACATTCACACACAACATAATAACAAATGCATGACAGAGAGAGTAAGAAACTGTAAGCAGACCATTCAACATGTATACACAGAAAACATCATAACACCATGAATCTGAATCANGTACATGGGTTCTCCTTTACAACTCTTCTGCTATAGCTCTCTTCTTCTCTATGCTAATATGCTTAATGATCTAATTTAGATTGATACAATGATACAAAGATGAGGGTGTCTATAGTCGTTTTCCCTCCCATTCTTCTAAACTGTCTAATCTCTAATTCAAACCTACCTACTTTCATTAACTATGCATAAATGCCTCTACCTCCTACAGATGAGAGTGAATCGCTCATGATCTGTTTACAATATGCAAGTACGCTTCCCTTTAACCATTACATTAATCCTTAAAAAACATTTCCAAAACATGTAAAATGTGTGTTTCACTTTCCAGTTGTCTTCTGCCTTCATGCTCGCTTGATTGGCTGCTTGCGATGCTCTTGCATCATACTCCCTTGCTTTAAAATTTTCATGAACTCTTGTTCATGAGCTCTTGCACGATGTGTCCATGATTCTGAATTTCTGCTTCATCCTCCCAACTGGAATCTTCAACTGGGTGTCCCTTCCATTTGACCAAGTGTTCAAAATACTCTTTCCTCTTGGTCTTCCTGCTGATCCTCTTATCAATTATGCTTTCCATCTGTGGCTTTGGAGCTACAGGCATTTGTTTGGTCCATTGAACTTCTGTCTATTCATTCTCTGTTCCTACTTCTTCATCTTTGTAAGGGTACAAATATGAGATGTTGAATATCGGTGAAATTTCGATCCCATCGGGTAATTCGATCTCGTATGCGTTTGCCCCAAATTTCTTTATGATCTTGCATGGTCCAATCTTCTTCATTTTCAATTTGTTATATGTTCCCCTTGGGAACCTTTCTTTCCTCAGATGTGCAAGAATCAGATCACCAACCTCAAACTGAAGTTATTTCCTGTGTTGATCTGCTCTGCGTTTATACTCATGACTCAAATTTTGCAAACGTTCCTTCACTTGGTTGTGAAGTTCCTTCATTGCCTCTGCAAAATCCTCTGCACTAGCACTTCTAAATTCAGTTTGTTCCATATCTTTTAATTCAGAAACTCCCCTTGGTTGCATTCCATATACAATTTGGAATGGACTCTGCCCTGTGCTCCTATTGATCGAATCATTATAAGCAAATTCTGCCTGTGGCAGAATGTGATCCCACTGACTGTGGTGTTCAACCACTAGGCTCCTCAGTAAATCTAACAAGCTTTTGTTTACAACTTTTGTTTTCCCATCCGTCTGAGGATGATAAGCTGAGCTAAATGACAAATTTGTCCCCATCTTCTTCCATAAATTCCTCTAGAAATGTCCTACGAACTTGGTGTCCTGATCTGAAACAATACTCCTTGGAAAACTGTGAAGTCTGACGACTTCTTTTAAAAATAGGTTCGCAATATGAGTTGCGCCGTTGGTTTTCTGGCATGGTATGAAATGTGCCATCTTTGAAAATCTGTCTACCACCACAAAGATTGAATCAAATCCTCTTTGCATTCTTGGCAGCCCCAATATAAAATCCATGCTTACTGCATCCCACAGCCTCTCAGGTATGGGTAATGGATGGTATAACCCTGTGTTCTGCCTTTTCCCCTTTGTGTGCTGACAAATCCTACATCTGTCCACAAATTTCTTAATATATGTCCTCATCCCTGACCAAAAATACGAGTCATTCAACTTTGAGAATGTTTTTTCATGACCGAAATGTCCGGCCAATCCTCCACTGTGTTTCTCCTTCAACAGGTTCTCCCTCATGGAGAATTTTGGAATACATAACTAATTGCCCCTGAATAATAATCCATCCTGGATCATATATTTGGTCCACTGGCTTCTGTCCCTAAGAATTCGATTCTCATATGCCTCATACACCTCTTTAAAGTCTAGATCGTCTTTGTACATTTCTTTGAGATTATCAAAACCCAAAGTTTTGACTCTAAATTCCTGCATAAGAAAACATTTCCTTCTCAAAGCATCAACAACTTTGTTAGCAGTTCCAGAAATATGTTTAATTACAAAAGTAAAATTCTGCATGTATTCAACCCATTTAACATGTCTTTGGTTCAACTTCTCCTGTTGAATCATGAATTGTAAGGCATGATTATCATTGTACAAAACAAACTCTTTAGGAACCAAATAGTGTCTCCATTTCTTTAGCATTTGTATGACTGCATAGAATTATTTGTCATATGTGCAGTACTTAACCTTTTCTTCATTCAGTTTCTCACTGAAGTATGCGATCAGTCTGTCATCTTGGTTCAAGACCGCTCCAATTGAAAATCCACTAGCATCACACTTGACCTGAATTGTCTTACTGAAATCTGGCAACACCAGAATTGGTTGTTCAGTAATCTTTTTCTTCAGCAAGTTGGAACTTTTTTCTGCTTCCTCTGTCCAACGAAAAGATTCGTGTCTTTTCTTCACCATGTCCATCATTGGTGCGCTAATCCCACTAAAATTTTGGATGAATTTCTTGTAGAAACTAGCTAATCCATGGAAGCTTCGAACCTCAAATACACTTTTCGGTGATGGCCAATTCTTAATCGCCTCTACCTTATCCGAATCCATTTTCATCTCATCTGCAGAGATAACAAAACCCAAATAAATGAGTTATTTCCTCATAAATGTTGATTTCTTCATATTTATCAACAACTTCTCTTGTTGTAATCTCCTCATCACTGTAGCTAAATGCTTCAAGTGTTCTGTTTCTGTCTTGCTGAAAATTATTATATCGCCAAGATATACAATGACGAACTTCCCAATAAACTCTTTCAGGAGTTCATTCATCAATCTCATGAAAGTACTGGGTGCGTTTGTTAAGCCAAATGACATAACAAGCCATTCATACAACCCCTCATTCGTCTTGAAGGCTGTCTTCCATTCGTCACCTTCTCTCATACAAATTTGATGATATCCTCTTTTCAATTCAATCTTTGAAAAAAAAAATTCTCCACTCAAGCAATCCATCAAATCATCCATCCTTGGCAAAGGAAATCTATATCTGATGGTAATCTTGTTGATTTCCCTAGAGTCTGTGCACATCCTCCAGCCTCCATCTTTCTTTGGGCTGAGCACTATTGGAACAACGCATGGACTCAAGATTTCTCGAATCAACCCTTTGTCCATTAAGCCCTGGACTTGTCTCTTGACCTTTTCATTCTCCTGTGGCGTCAATCTGTACACTACTTTATTTGGTAAACTAGCTCCAGGTATAAGATCGATGTGATGACTTATACTTCTGATCGGTGGCAACGAACAAGGTAGTTCGTCCACTACTATATCAACAAACTCTTCCAACAACTTCTGGATTTCCTCTGGTAAATCATCCACTCTTGTATTGGTTAAAACAATTCTAGGCTTCCTGACCACAATGAATTGTGTATCTTCCTTCTTCTTAACCTCCTTAAGAAGTTCATTCCCACTCATAAGAAGTACAGTGTTGCTCACTTCTGGTTTCGTTTCTTTATCCTTAATCGGCAACAACATGTGAGTTCTCCCATTCTTCTCCAGGGTGTATGTGTTCTTTCTCCCATCATGAATCACATTCCTGTCATATTGCCACGGTATACCCAGCAATAGATGACAAACATCCATGGGAATGACATCACATAGTATTTCATCCTTATATCCTCCTATTTTAAATTCAACTAAACATTGCTTAGTGACATTTACCTGATGTCCTTTTTGTAACCACGAAACTCTATATGGGCTTGGATGTTCAATAGTCTCTAGCTCCAGCTTTTCTACCATCTCTGTAGAAACAAGATTGTCTATGCTACCACTGTCCACGATGACTTTGCATACCCTGTCTTTGGTTTTGCAAGCAGTCCAAAAAAGTCTGTTCCTTTGGGTGGGGTTCTCTGCCTCCTTCTCTGGTGTTAAGAGAAATTTTCTCATCATCAATGATATTCTACCCTCAGCATCTTCTGCCTCAACATTCCGTCCTTGTGCTTCAGCAATGTGAGTTTCACCTCCTTCTTTCTTTCTATATGGACATTCATAGGATTTGTGTCCATTTTTTCCGCAAATAAATCATTTTATTTCTCCACCTTTGCCTCTTCCTCTTCCTCTGGTTCGAGGAAAAGTATTTCTATCAACATATTGTCCTCTCTATGAGCTTCCACCTCTCTCAGTTTGAGTTTGAGGTTTCTTCCACTCTTCTTTAGGTTTCTGATTTCTGTCTTGGGCAATTGTTTTGCCTCTGGCCTGAATTCTACCTCAGCCTCTCTGACCTTGCTTCTGGCTCAACTTCTCTTCAGCTTTCAGAGCCATCTGATAAGCATCCTCCACATTCCAAAGGCTCATCATGCTCATCTCATCCTGAATGTCATACCGTAGACCATTCATGTACCTGGCAACCTCTTCGTCATCACTTTCCCGATGACCAGCTCTGATGTTTACGTTGTAGAATTCCTTAGTGTATTCTTTTACTGAACTCAACTTCTGTCTCAAATTTTGCATTCTCCGAGACAGAGTAATTTGATAATCCTTGGGTATGAACTTTGCCTTCATCTTTGCAACCATTCTATCCCAACTTTTGACTTTTTGTTTGCCTTTACATCATCTGTCAGCTTGTAGTTCATCCCACCATAATGTTGCACGTCCTTTAAGTCTTGTGACAACATGTTTAACCTTTTTGTCTTCCTCAATATCCTCATAGTCAAAATATTTATCCAGATCTCTAATCCGGTCTAGAAGCTCTTCAACATCCAGGTTTCCTTCATATACTAGAATGTCCATTTTTTCTCTGGCACCTATCCTAGCAACAACCCTGAATAGGCATTCATCTGCTGCATCTTCGGCTGCACCTTCTTCTCCTTCATGTCCAACTTCATCTTCACTTTCAGCCTCGTTGATATTCTTAACATTAACTATGCGCCTCTGTGCTGTCTCCATGGCTTCAAGCCTGGCACGTAGTTCGCACATTTCTCTTTCCACTGCTGGATCAAGCATTGGCATATGCCTATCTCTTCTTCTCGGCGGCATGGCTGTAAAATTTCTCTTTTCTTTGCTACAAAAAGGAAATAACTCTTTCTCGCTTTGATACCACACTGACACAGGGTACCCCAACCCTCAAGTTGGAGAACGCATAGGATCTTTCAATTTCGGCCCCTTAGAGTCTGACTGGCTCTTCAATTCCCTCTTCGGGAAATTTATTCACACACCCAAATGAGTGTATGTCACAGGTCCTTCTGAGTTATGCTCATGTGATCTTTGCACTGGCATGAACTCCACGATCAACACCCAAATGACATTGGGACTTTCCCCTTTCCCTTTCTGGATACCGGATTTCACAATTTCACAAATCTTGATGTCGAACATCTTACCTCTTCGACCTTCGAAACCCGAAACATCAAACATTACACACTTCTCGCCACTAACTTCGGCTTTCCGTTCTTCACGATTTTGGGAGTTGCGTTGATGTGAAATTCTACCTCTTGATTCTTGGAGTCCCGAAATCCGAAGTACCAAAATTCTTACCTCGTCACTCTTCGCCTTTATACACGAAACCCTTTTTTTTCACGTTTCAGGGATTTGATCAACCAAAGGTTTCGTCCACACTTCATATTATGACCCCCGAAATGATGAAATTATCTTGACAGTCCAATGATCGAAATCAATGGTCCACGTTAACTCCTTCCTTTTGAAGGTGGGTCTATCCAATGCTTAACTTCCCCACAACTTTCTTGGATCCTACAGTCCTCGCTATTTCGGGAGTTCTCCTCGGAGAATTCCGACCATTCAATTTCCTTCTGCACAACGACTTGAGCTTCCTACTTTCTCTTGAATGATTGAAAGGCCCTAACCCTTCTGAGATTTCTTCGCAAACTCAGGTCTTCAAGGAGACTCCTGCACGCACTCCTTGTGGCAATCCTTCAAATACTTCAGTGTACTTGAACTCCTGACTCTGTGCACTTTCTCCACAACAGCAGTCCTTCAATCTCTCAACCTTAGTTGATAAGTTCTAAGGCCTCGACCAGCCTACACACACCTTGCACGGCTTCTGTGCTTGTCTTGCACTTATTCTAGAATGAGAACAATGGTATCTCTCCTGAGATTTCAGAGATAAACTTTGAACCTTTGTCATGCACTCCTTGCAGGAACTTCTCTTACTCAGGAAGAGAAACAATTGAAAATCATTTTTTTTCTTCTCTCAGAATTTAAACATTCAATAGGAAAACATACATTCACACACAGCATAATAACAAATGCATGACAGAGAGAGTAAGAAACTGTAAGAAGACCATTCAACATGTATACACAGAAAACATCATAACACCATGAATCTGAATCAAAGCTTCATATATTAATTCAAGCTTTTGTAAATGGGTTCTCCTCTACAACTCTTCTGCTACAACTCACTTCTTCTCTCTGCTAATGTGCTTAATGATCTAATTCTGATTGATACAATGATACAAAGATGAGGGTGTATATAGTCATTTTCCCTCCTGTTCTTCTAAATTGTCTAATCTCTAATTCAAACCTACCTGCTTTCATTAACTATGCATAAATGCCTCTACCTCCTACAGATGAGAGCGAATCGCTCATGATTTGTTTACAATATGCAAGTACACTTCCCTTTAACCATTACATTAACGCTTCAAAAACATTTCCAAAACATGTAAAATGTGTGTTGCACTTTCCAACTGTCTTTTGCTTTCATGCTCGCTTGGCTGGCTACTTGCGATGCTCTTGCATCAAACCTTCTCAGTTGTCTCCTCACTCCAATAGTCCCATATCTGCACAAACTTGGGATTCTCTATCATCCCAATGTTTACCTTCCACATCTTTATAGGCTTTGTATATGCAGCAAATTCGAGCTCCAGACCTTCTATTGCCTGTTCTCCCTTCTGTCTCAGCTTTCAATACATTCCTAGGATCCTCTTCATCATAATCTTCCTTGGATACAACATATCATTCTAGTAGCTCACAGAAATTCATCTTAGCACTATGCTCGCTTCATACTGGTATTACTTCCATCATCTCTTCTTCTGAGAAGACCTTCGTTCGAATCACTGTAGCATTGCATCTATGGATGGAGATTCATGTTCAAATGTAAACATGATTTTGAACATATGGATCAGTTATTCCCATATTGTTGTATCCATGTGCATTTCCAACTCCAAATACGAATTATTCAGGATTATGTCCAGTGTGTGTATAAATCAATGTGTCCACTCTGTCTCTGGTATTGAACCCCACAAATCCCTACATTGTTCCACATGACTTGTTGGGTCTTTCTCCCATATATATTTTTGCACAATGTTTTCTCCCTTAGTGTCAAACCTTATTTTCATTAGTTTGTTGCATTGTAACCAGTCTTTCATTCCCTCTCTGTGTGCAGCCCACCATTTGGCTGGAGTCACTTTTAATACCACATCTAGTGCTAACAACCTTTGTTGTTTGGGTATTTGCAACTCAAATGATTTTACAAACATACTTATATCAGTTAATCCATCATACTTGGGTGGTTTACATAGCTCTGTTCCAATCCAGTGCAAGGATTGGGTGATGCATGCACATCGTCTAGTTGACACTTTGTGCATTTGTTGTTGCCAATTCTTTAGACCTTCTTCAGAATCATATGCACATGAACTGATACTTCGCCAACTCAATGCACCATCTTTTGTCAAGTTGACATAATCCTCCATCTTCAAAGTCATGTTATATAAATTGTCAATGTCATTCCCTCATGATGGTTCTATGTATCTCTTTCCTTCCGATGGATCCAAGGGTGCAATGACTTTCAACTCTTCCACTTCAAATATCATCTCCCTCCTCTTCAAGTTGATGATCACTTGGTTATCAAAATCCCATTCCAGTCCCATAAGTGTTGGATATGGTTGAATGTTGTCCACAATCTCAATAACTTCAAAGTCTTTCATGCTACGTACCCCATCTATATTCACAGGTACTCCTGTCAACTGACCAATCAGAACTATTTTGTGTTGATTCGCTAGCCTTAGCTGCACAGGAGACCATACTAACTTGGTTTTTCCCATCAAATCCCATGTCTTCTTAGGTAACACCTTCACGTCATAAACTAAGTCCAAAATAATGTTATCGACGTCATACTCTCCACTTTGTGCATTGAATCTAAATTCACCATTGGTTCGCTTCCTACATAGTACCCAATTTACCATACTTTGTGCGATGGGGGTTCCCTTCCTCTTGTGCAGTGATCAATCATGTCGTATAATGTACTCAGTGCAGCCTCATATTTGATTAACTCTACACCATTTCTCAAGAATTTGGTTAGCGTATTTACCTTCCCTTTTGGATTCTCTGGCATTCGTGATCTTGTTCATGAGGTTTCATTGATTTTGATGCTCCCCAATCCATTTTGAGTACTTCTTTCCTTTCCCTCTAATATGTCTCCTTTTCTTCTAGAGGATCAAAGGCTGGTATGCACCCTACTGACCTTCTTACCCATTGTTCTATTTGTTTTCATTCATATCCAATATCAGTCCATGTTCTAGTTCCCTTGTGTGTAACAATGACTAGTCTGGATCCTTCATTACGTCTTTCAACTAATATCATCTGCACATTCAGATTCAGATTCAAGTTTTGGTTTCCTCTAGCCTACCACTTCGCAACTAGTTTGGGACAATATTATATTGAGTGATTCAATGCTCTACAATATGTGCACATCGTACATGGATTATGGCAATCGTGGGCCAAGTGTCCAGGTTAATTACAGTTGTAACATATAATCAGTCCTCTTCCTTCTCTTCCAAAATTCCCTCTACCATGTCCTTGGCCAAAGTTTCCTCTGTTCCCTTGATTGAAACCTCTTTGATTGTTGTATTGCAGATCCCCAGCTTCTGCTACAACATTTTCTTCTTGAATCCTGTACATATTGGATGTGCTCTCCCTCATTAATTCAAATGCATGACAATCCTTCTTCTCGTGTCCTACAAATTTGCAAAAATTTCAAAAGTTATTAGGATTACTCTACTATTTCTTTAGTAGTGGACACTCAGTTGGGTGATGGCCACATTTCTTACATATCTCATAGTATCCTCCTCCTAGCAATGGATTCAATGCTCTCATTTCAAAATATTACGTGAATGTTGGGCATTTGTCCTTATGATGGCCTTTGGTCCTAGAATAAATCACACAAATTGAACACAAGAAATACAAGATTTTCACCCAAAACAAAAGAGATTTTTCAATGGGGATTAGTAGCATATGTGGAATACTAGTGATGGAATACATGCCAACCATAAAATTTGTTTTTTAAAACTACTTTAAGATAAACCTGTGAAATATACCAAAATTTTCTTCATTGACACATTTCATACAATCCTTCCACGTGTGCTCTCCATTGTCAATACAATTTGGAGGACTGCATCAATTGCACATTGCCACATCCTCGTCCTTCCACACGTGCTCTCCATTGTTGGCTATTATGATGTGTTCACTTTACATCGTATGTCTGTGAAGCATCCGATCTTGACCACCTGGTAGTAACTTCCCATTTGTTTCGTTTGTCTATGCAAATTGCAAAGACAAACATTTTGAAGGTCTTGTTATTTGTACCTATTTAGGCATGGTACGACAAAATCAGGAAAATTCATGCTTTTGGATGATGCAGAACCACAACAATATCAATGAGGATATTATTGATTCTTTTTCTTGTGTTCCAAGTCTTGTGACGACTCAAAGTTGCCTGTGTTGTTGGAGTAAATAACAAAACAACTAGCATTTGATGTGAAACAATTTCATAAGATGGATCGAGAAACAATGTAAAGATGGCTTGGGAAAAATTTGAAGAGAAGTAATTTGACATATAAATTTATGTTTTGAGATGGTCTCGCTAACTCCGGGAATACTATTAAATCTCTTAAACAAATGATATCTTAAACAAATGAGAGTATCGTTCTGAACATGAGAGTCTGATAGTCTTGTGAGATGTAGATTTTGGATAAACCATGAGGCATGGTAAACTGACATTATGATGGGATGAGTTTGATGACAGACGTCCAACATTCTTGTGGGCTTCAGGATTTCGATGGCTCATGTCCAGTGGTGAGAACCCCTATATAGCTTATTTAGTAGAAAATTAGGGGTCGATGTTCTTTATCCTTGGGAGAGACCAGGTTCACAATAGTTGGATGAGTGGAGTAGGTCCACGTGGATATGATGACATCACCCATGAGTAATTCCTAAGAAACTTTAAGGGGCATATGTTTTTTTCCAAATCTTAGAATTGAGCTTAAAGACAATAGTTAGAAATCTCTTGAGGAGCATAATCAATCTGCAAGCTTATAATTAGATTTAAAGTGATGGTTGAGAAGAGAAATTTTGAACATTCCACCATCCTAATGAAGCTTAGGAGGTCAAGTGTGTTACAAGTGGTATCAAAGTAGTGGCTCAAACACTAGACCTGAATGGGATAGAGATCAACCACAAACATGTATTTACCAAAGTCTATGATGAGCCTATTGAAAATTTTATGCATTACAATTTTACATAGAAGTTGCACAAGCTTCTTGAAAGAAGGGCTGTCAATTCATTTTAGAATTTTACAACATAAATTTTTTTCTTTTACCTTGTGTGAACTAGAATGATTCCTACAGGAAATTTAATTATGCTAATTATCACTAACAAACAAATTTGAGTGTGAATGAAAAAAGGAATAGAGTCCTTATTTTGGGACTATTGTAGGTCAATGAGAACCTTATAAAGGCCCAATAATTGTGAGCCTTTCAATTATATGATTAGATTATAGTGGTGTGTTGTTTCAACACTTAGAAGACACGATGAAGTGAATAAAGTGACACTAGCAGACTGATACAATATGGTATGGAAGAGACCTCATGTATCATAGATGAGGAATTATATGAGAGGAGGACCATAAAAATGGTAGAGACAGTGAGAAGTATGAATAATGATCTTCAGATCTATAGGGATGATAATGATAAACTCATTAAATCCCAAGAGAAACAGACGGAACCGAATGCAATATTATTGCAAAATCCTGTCTGGAATACATAAGCATTTATAGCAAGGGCTATCTTCTAGAAATGTAGGGAGATATTACCCTAAGAAGCTACAAAGTCCATAAAAAATAAAAAATAATGGGCCAACATTAAACAACACAGGGAAAATTTCCCCAAAGAAAAGGAATAGGGATTCCAAGAAGAACCCAACTAGTAAGAACTTTTCAACAAATTCCTCTGGTGAGAGGACTATTTCCTCTGAAGGATTGTCCAACGATGAGACCGATTCAAGAACTTATAGGAAAAAGAGGAAGAAACACTCCAAAATCCCCCTAACTAAAGAATTTGGAAAGGGAAAACCTACCCACATTTGATAGAGGAGACAAGAAGGGTGAAAAAGCAAAGGCATAGTTACTAGGACTGAAGAAGTATTTTCGAGTACAAAATTACTCAGGAAACTTGAAAGAAAGAGTGGACACATTTAAT
Organism: Picea sitchensis; assembly: GCA_010110895.2. NCBI lineage: Eukaryota > Viridiplantae > Streptophyta > Pinopsida > Pinales > Pinaceae > Picea > Picea sitchensis. The sequence continues at coordinate 25,332 of SNQJ01S0066403.1, read as the reverse complement.
TTAATTGGAGGGGATTCTATTTGGCAGGAAGACCTTAATAATGTAAAAGGGATCAATGAAAAGAATCCGACCTGGAAGTTATTTGATAAATATTTTAGGAAGGAATATATGCCAAAGAGATATTATGATGACAAGATCAGAGAGTTATATGAACACAAGTTGGGACAACTCACCATGGATGAATATGAAAAAATGTGTTGTCGAGGTACGTCCCATACATCAAATATGAGAACGTAAAAATACTACGTTTTCTCAGTATATTGCCACAATCCTTTCGAGATATAATTGAATTTTATGAACCAAAGACACTTGATGAAACCATTTGAAAGGATAAGTATTTCTATGAGAAATCAATGTATAGGCAGGATCTTGGCAAGGATTGGAAAAGGAAGGATAAGAGTGGATTTAAGAAGAAGGGATTTAATCCATCCCAGTATAAAAATCCAAGAAAGAGTTTCCAACCCAGTTATCCCACTAAAATCATGCATCGAAAAAACTATCCTACTCAAAGTGGGAATAAGTCAACATAACCCAGAAAGAAGAAAGCAGAAGATCAAAAGAAAATACCACTAAAATGACAGGGTTTGTTGATGTTTGTAGCATCACATAGGCACTTTTGCACAATTCTAAGTGTCTAGACATGTGAAATTCATCCAAAGCCTTCTACCTTGGTAATTTACTTTAATTAAAGGAATTATTAAAGTGACGTTCTTTTATTAATTAGATGAGTTTTATTTAATGAAATGCTAAAGTAATTAGAATTAGTGAATTAAATATTAACCATTGATCTCAAGTGAGGTGAGAAGTAATCTCAGTCATCACCCTTTTGGAGATTAGGGTTAGGTCATAAGTCAAAATTATAAAATCATGGAAATGGTGAAGGAGGAGACACTTGATACTTTTGACACAGAGAGGGTTGGATCACGAAGGATTGTGATTCAAGGAGATCTTGGATAGGTGGAGAAGGAATTCCATTTAGAGATTAGTGCAGGTCAATGAGAAGAGAGAATAGAGGTAGTTTCAAGTGGGTTCAACAGTTTGGAGACACAATAAAAGTTTCGCATTGTATGAAGTTTGTCGTACAATATGTGTGCACGTGTACATGGGTTTCACTAGAGACATGTGTGTATACAAGGGTTTTCTTAAGGAAATGAGTGTGCATCTTGGGAAATGTGAAAGTTCATGGTCTTACAACAAAAAATGAGTTTATAGGGTTTGCAGGTGTTGTCTAAAGTTTTCTTTATTTTTCTGTGGACCATTTTCCTAGTAGGGGAGCCCTTCTAAGTTTTGAAGATATTTGAATGATAAGCTTGGTTGATGGAAATAATATATTTATGTATTGTGTATGAGATTTTGGTTTGTAGTATTGCTTCCACCATATTTAT